>JAIMZG010000241.1:0-34394 GCA_020466075.1 Colletotrichum coccodes | reverse complement strand
CCCCTCTGCCTGTCCCTGACAGTACGCCCCAACCAAGATCACACCTCCACAGTATAACACTTATCCCTACCTTTATCCTATTATTCGATTCAAAATCAACGCACCCCACCCCCTTACAAAAGGTTCAAGTCTGGATCTAGGCTCCAGGATTGCCTTGCAATGAACAGCGCAACCTTAGCAATCCTAACAGATGGGGGATATGATATCCATCGATGGGCTTTCGGTACCAATCCTATTCGAGACTATAATAAGCCGTTGTTTCGAACTCTCGGCGAGCGATGCTTCGCGATTCAAACGGGTTATTTACGCATCCCTCCTCAACTCGGCTTCTTCTCGCCTGGGCCCTGTCGCCTCCAAGGGGTAGAAAGCTGCTTCTTTGTAAAATTGGTCAGCTTTTCTTTTATATTATACGTACTTCTCGGCATTTTTAGTATTTTAAGAGTATCTCACACTCTTTTACAACAGGCTGCGTTTTTGCCTCCAGTTATATTTGTTATCACCTGGTTTCTGATGTGTGCGGTAAGCTTTTATGTATTCATTGTTTTAACTATCACTAACGTCTTCCTTTCGATGTTTCTTAACAGAATCGCTACGTTGCAAGAGATTCTTGGCGACATGACGGACCTCCCCAAGGTCGCTAACGCTTGGCAAAGATCTTCATGGGGATTTGCAAAACGCCAAATACACGGCGTGATGCCTTTTGACGCGACCCAGCGATCCCGCCAACTCTCAGCTCTGGCCGACGATACATCTGCATCCACCCCAGCCCCTTTGTCCCGTCAGCAGCAGGCAGGCTTATGAGTGATCGACGTCTACTTCTACAGCTTGCCACAGCAGGTAAGAACAGGTCCGAGGTCTGACGGGTTCGGCTGGAGTCCTTGCTGCCGAAACTGACTGTCAATTTAGTTGAAAGCTGCGACACTGGAACATTGCTTGAGGGCAGTACGCCTAGCTTTTAACAAGAGCTCTATAAGTCAGCCTTGCAGTCACACCCAAGCCAGCTGCCTTCCTTGACACAATTTCTCCTCAACTATGGCCTTCCCGTCAAAGACGGGGCGTTTCACGGGTTTTGTGGGTTCCTGACTTTGATCAGATGTCGCAGAGACACCGCTAGGGGTGGGAAAGACATAAGGAAAACGGCTTGAATATATTCGTGAGAGACTGCCTTATCCGAATCATATAAATACACCTCCCAGACGGTGGGTCAGTTCAGATAAGGCCAGAATAATAGTTATTCCAGTCCAGAAGAATCTCACGATACTACGCGATGAGCATGAGGGCATCGCGACATTAGGCTTTCCGTGTCCTACTCTACCCTCCTCCTCCGTCTCCTTTTCCCTTTCTTCTCCACTGAGAGCATCTTACACCCATCGTACCGAAATCATGTATACCCTCCCACCCCTCCTCGACTGCATTCTCCTTTGGGTGCTCGTGCCCGCGCTAAGGAAGGCGACCGAGCTTTTGCTCCGGCACTTCTTTGGGGTCGACGAGCTTCGGCACCGAGGTTCCCTAGTCGTCGCTGTCTTCGTCACAAGGTGGTTGACCGATTTCATTGTGGATCGGATACGCACTGTCATCGAGTTGATCTATCTTGCACCTTAGATCTTTGGGACTGTAATGGGCCCAAGATCCTGAGTGTAAGCTCAGGCCTGTGCACCCGACGGAAATAATTTTTGGAACTTTTTGCCTTTACAGGCTTCGTCGCTGGTCGTACACGCCCTTCCGGGTACCATGCGGTCGAACTTCAATCAGTAGGCAGGGGGCTTGGTGGTCAAGACAGTTCAGCCTTGGCCACGCGTTCAAAAAAGATAAGTAACCCAACAGGTCGCCGCCATCTACACATGTCTCTCTGCTAATGCATGCAACTTGACAGCTCTCATCCGCGGCCGGTCCGACGAGCGACTTCGAAGATCAACGATGTGGTTGGCCATGCCACATGCCAATGATTAGGGGGCTAGGTGCTTAGGATGGGTAGTGGTGGTTCGTGATGGTTGGCTAGGGTTCGGGTTGGATATGGGTTGGTTGGATATGGGTTGGTTGGATATGGGTTGGTTGGATGGTCAGGCTTCCTCTTCGCCCCTCTCACTTGTCCAGAGAACCACTCGATTCAAGCACACCTTCCATGGCTTCGTTTGGAGCCCGAAAAGATCGTTCGCATGTCTTTCCTGGGGCGTTGGAGGTGGGCTGTCGTCGGATCCCTAGTGTCAGCCGTGCCTCCGGTATGCCCCTGATTTCTGGCCGCTTTACGCGCGCGTTGGAGCCCACTCACTGTCTTCCGTATGGACTCGTCTCGCACCGTTTTGACAACTGACCTGAGCGAGACGCCCGACAGCTCTTGTATAAAGGACCTGGAGGCTCCTTTAGCGCTCTCGAGGCTTGGCGTAGGGAGGAGTAAGGTAAAATTGGCCCGCTCACCATGCTCGATTGCACTTGAACGGTTGAGTAGGGCTGCCACTCGTCTGGGGCAAGCAGTCGGATCAAATAGGGCTACGTGGAGGTCGCCGTGAAGATAGGCTTCCAAAGGTTACAAAGACCGACGTTGTTACGGGCGGCTGGCCGAGGTTTTGGACCCGCTAGTTGGGTCGACCATTGGGGTGGCTTGGTGCAAAATAACGTTGAATGTGACTATGCTTGGTATCCTTTCTTTATATTATGATATATAACCCCTAATACTTAGGTAAAAAACGTACTCTTACAATTAGAACTCTATGTTTTGTATGATAGTAAAAACTGAAAAAGACCAAAGTCAAAGAAGAAGCTCCTGAAATGCGACTTCCTTATCCATCAATCGATCCCCACCAGTCTCCAAGACCAGAGAACCTTGGAAAATGCGGACTGACGGCGTCATCCAGCCGAGCCTACCGCTCGGAGCCCTGCAGACACCTCCGCTACTCGCCAAGGTTCGTGATGGAGCAGTGCGAACAGACGTGCTTACCGCATGCCCCGCAGGACTGTTCCGCGTCGACCAGGATTAAAGGCGGGCTGCAGTTCACTGTTCCTCGGATTGGGGGGGCACTAGCAGCGGCCTGCGTACTGTTCCTAGGATTAGAGGAGCGCCAGCAGTTACTGATCCCAGGATTCGGGGCATAGGTAGCCCATGATTCCAGGATTAGGGGGGTGTTAGCAGGGACCAGCTGACCGATCCTGGGATTCGGGACCATCATCGGGGGCCACCTTGCTCATCGGGTAGTAGGTAGCTCACAGCTCTGGAATCCAGGTTGAGGCCCGCTACCGCCTTGAATAGGGGCCAAGGCATACACCAACGCACAGTACTATGACCGGGCACGTGCCGTACACGTGACATTTATTCACCCTACTCACCCCGCTCACCCCAGTAACACCTTAACCATCATTTTGCCGGATTAAAACAGCCATTCTTAGGTGAGTAGCTGGGTGAGGCGATCACACCTGAACGTCAGAGTGTGTTGCCACTAACGCAGTGAAGGGAACACCTGTATCGCCGTCATCGCTTGTTCTCCTGCACCAGATGCTTCGACAGCTTCAAGAGCGACAAGGCGCTTCAGGAGTATCTGAGAGCGGTGGTGGCATGCCCTGTTCGCGATAAAACGTCACGAAAGCTGGACTCGAGTGCAGGATTGGACCAAGAGACGGTGAAGCAACTCAGAACTCGCAAACAGTCGGGCAAGCAGGACGTCGTCGACAGGTGGTACGACATGTATTACATCCTGTTCCCAGGAGCGCATAACGTGGGGAATCCACCAAGTCCTTGTAAGTACCTTCAAGTAGACTAGGCCATGGTCAGAGTTCACCATGTTGACTTTGAAATCAGGGTATGACGACCCGGCAAGCTCGATTAGAAAGAATGGCAGCGATTCCGACGCAGATGATCTCAAGCGCCGCTACGAGTGCTTCCTGCGCCGCGAGCTGCCCTTCCTGATTCAACGGGAGCTGGAAAGGGACCTCGAGCTTAAACTCCAAGGCTACGAGCACGGCTTGATGGACAGGCTCTCGGCATGGATCCAGGACAGCTCCGCGCGGTGCGCCAAAATCTTTGAGAACATCACGTCGCCCTCGCAGGCGGCGGCGTTGGATGATCCGGAGACTGCCCGGGCCGGTTTATGAGCGGCTTCGCCGGTTGCCGGTCTCAACCTCGATACCCCCCCGGGTGAGCCCCCTGACTGGACTTGGCCTTTTGGCTTCCCTACTACCGAAAGTTTTGGAAACATTATCCTCGACCCGCTCAACATGAATTTTCTTTCAGACGACCATTGCCAGACTGAGTTTGACTCAGCCTACGGAACGGGCAGTACCGAGGGCTCTTTTGGAGCCCAGGGAGCCTGCATGTAGTTATACATTATTACCTTTCAGACCTCGGGAGTTTCGGTTTTCTGTGTGATCTTACACAGGCTTCTGTTCTACACTTTAAATCAATGGCAGGCAAGGGAGCGAGCGGAACTCCCAACACGACTCAACTCTTCACATTCTCTTCGGTCTACATTTGGTCGCGATATTTTTCCTTTGTCTGTGTGTATTTTGTTGTATTATCCTCTCTCCGCCTTGCCGCTTTTAAGAGCTAGGTGTAGTCGGAAATGAGCATTGTGTAGGAGAATATAGTTTAGTTTTCGATATTATTAGCAACTTAAGCTCTTGAACTTTGCCTTTGAGAATTACACCTGATTTTTATTTGCTGCCTCCAAGTATTTGCTGCAAGCCTATGTTGTACGGCTCTTGCGACCTTAGCAGTCGTATGTTGAATGGTAAACCTACCGGCCACATCTGAACGACCGGCCGCGATGTGAATTCGGCCGGGAATGCAGACCGTTTAAAGCGGATACCATGAGCGAATGCCTAGACCATACCGCCCGTAGAGCAGAATTATCTTTCCAAGAAGGTAAGAGAAAGCCGGGGATAGACTCGGCATTGCTGTTCGCTGCTATTCCTATCCCTCTTGTCTCTCTGGTCACTGTTCCCCTTGTTGTTTCCGGCCCACTCGGCATCTTTCTTTGCTTTCTATGGCTGAATGCTTCAATGCCAGAAGGACACCAAGGGGAGAATATCGAAAGAGACGAGGAGTCGTAGACATGTTCAATAGAAATTCTCTTCGACCCCGGCCAAGATACAGCGTGCCTTATTCCTGTTCCTGCTGGCACAGGAGCACGGTCGAGAAACGGAAGCAACATGCAACCGCACTTGGCTGTGCTACCCCCATCAAGCAATCAACGCTGGGCATAGCGGAGTAGATGTAGTATTTTGCCTCCCATTCGCTGGGCGTGGTCAGCGAGAAGCACATTGGGGATACGGACTTGACCAGAAAGAAGGGATTCAATCTTGAGCATCCGACCTTTGTAGACTATACACTGCTCTTTAAGTTAACAGATCATCCCAAAGCCAGTGGGTTTGTTGTACATTAGTAAACCAGGGCGCTGGGCGCAGTGACAGTATACCGCACCTCCTCAAACCTCCTGTCCGGGCTTCCCAAAGCCTGAAATTGCTTAATAATTCATCCTCCAAGCCAAATTTCAACCTCTTCACCGTCATTTGGCCTTGGGTGTCTTGAAAAGGTCAAAGTGCCCCGTAGTTTTGTTGGCTCTGGATAAGGAGACGACCTGAGGCGGTCGACACAAACACTTGAGCGCCTAGAATCGTCGATACTATGTGACCTGAATCAGACTTGAGGATAGCATCATAGCCTTTAAGACCGCGACCGGCTGAGTATATGTTTTCATTATCTTTGTTGTTTCACTCTTGGCCCTGTCTCTAGCTCCCTAACCGGATCAAGATCCCAATCAAGTCCCCTTGGTTCACGCAGTATACCGCCTCACTTCAGGCTAGCAGTCAAGCGGCGGTTGGCCTGTCCCCTACTTTGCTAGTCAGTCCCTTGCGCTTTATCCGACCCCGTACCACACAACACCCTTACCCACTTCCTCCTGTGTTCTTCCCCAAGCTGGATGATCTTTTCCCCTGCACTGGTTCAAAAGAGGGGGGCTAGGGCTGTGCTATGAAGTCGGCAAATGTGACGGGACCACTGTCTTCCCGCTATATCACTAGCATAGGGCATAGGTTCTTCATAGTGGGTGCCGGCTGACTCAATCAATAACATCCCGACAGATACTACGAGCTCGGCCAAGGCGTAGTTGATTACGGTTTCTCCTGCTGAGGGGTAACCGGGAAATAGGTATCGCGCTGCCTTCGGGCCGTCCGCAGAATCTAGGACCTGGAATTCGGAGATGCCGTCGGAGGCTGGCCAGTGTAGACGGCGTAGAGCGTCTTAACGGAGGATAGGGGATGCTTCTTGGTGGAAACGGAGATGGCTTCACACGGGGGCGTGATAGTTTATTCTATTGCAGACAAACATCGCAATCCTCGCCAAAAGGCACAGGGAAAGAAAGTCAACATAACGACTTGGTGAATTGCAGGTCACCATTTCGTTACAGTAAGCTACGTCTCATCATCTGATTGACTTTCAACCTTGACCTCCAAGTTCCAAGGCAGTTACCAACAGTACGTCTTTTGAGAATGACGGTGTGTTGATCTTCTACCGCTCTCAACTCAAGCATGCGAAGGTGTTGAGGGTCATCGGCATGAGGAGTGCTACAGACACAACAACGAAAATGACCAATTATATCACGTTGAAATGCATTCACGTAACTTGGTGGGGTAGGTAAATCTAGGGCGAAAAGTTCACAGGGATTTCCTTGTGAACGGTCAGAGAATTGACTACCGGAGTGTAGGAATTTCACAAGGATGTACCCTAGAACACAATGGAAACACGCAATGGGATCACTAAACTTCAACACCGCCTACTCTAAACGCGTACTTCCATTGTCCTGTGAACCATTCAATGGTCCCGCCGCCTGTCCTCTTGGCTCAGAGGGTCACTGACGAGACAATCTTGTCGGTGTTACGACATGTAATAGACTAGGTCAAGTTCCCACACTACAAGCAGTCTGCCTGTGGCCACCGAAGTTTTGGATTGTGGAGGATTGCCACTTGTAGCATCGTCTCGCACAGAGTCTTTCCCACGGCAGGTATCGGTCGTTCAGTGCATGCAGATGCACTGGGTTGGGTGTTCGCAACCAAAGCACGATAACTCCTGTCTAGCCAGGATGAACGTGCAAACAAAGAAAGCAAGCGTAGACAACACCTTCTTTCCCCTAAACTCTTCTGGATCTAACCCAAAAATATCATTTTGGAAGTCGTGCTTCTGGATTCTTAAAATGCTGGACTATAGTCTTCACAGCTTATCAAACCGAGAGTTTTCTGTTGGAAACCTCGCAGGAGCCGAGCCCTTCATTTGTTTGCCTTTTGTCGTGTGCCTTGGCCTGGATCCTAAAGCTGGGGATAATGAATCAAGACGTCTGATTCCTTACGGAAGCCGGCAGCATAGACTTTCAAATGCACATCGCATGAGCTGGGCGAAAGTTTTGGCTTCGCTGGGGGGTGAGAAAATAGTTTCCTTGGCAGGCACTCAGTGCCAGAAAGCTTTTGTCTTCAATCCACTTGTGAGATGCAGCTACTGGGTTCATGTTCTTGAAGTAGGCGTCTTGGCACTTTTCCGAAGTTATTTCTAGCAAAGGTAGTCCGAATCGGTCGGAGAGACTAAAACCGGCAATAGGAGCAGGATATATAGGAAGAAGCTATGTGTCCAATGCTTATCTAGTGAGAGGCAGTAATAGCTTTTGGTGCACAGCTGTTTCCCGAGGTGTGGCGCGGATCCGCTAGGCTTTTGACTTTGGGGGCTTGATTGAATTAATGGACCTCCAGCTAGCGGCTGTCCCGATGATTTGGATCGTCTTCGTTAGCCTTATCCGGCGACGCGGTATATTGGCGAATATAGTGCTGACGATACGCGCTGGAGATATGTTGAGTCATGCGTGCGCATGCGGGTTTGCGTGACTTAGCTTGATTAGGTTGATCACGAACTTGCGAAAAAAGAAAGCCGTCAAAGCCGATATAGGTATAGCCACTGAGTTCGAATATTCTGCCCAGCCTCAATATGTTGAATGCTCGGACTACCAGGGAAGCGTGTTGGACAGTGGCGACTTGGTTTGAATTCGGACTTGCCGGGGGGCAGAGTAACCTCCCAGGGGCGGCATTCAAGTTCCGTCGGCTTTGATTGTCATTTTGTTCTTGTACTACTTCGGCAACAACATCGAAACTTTTCATGATATTCTACGATCAACGAGTGGGTTCGGATCGCAACGGTTAATGACGCCATCCCCAGCCAACAATTTCGCACCTAGGATCTGTATACAGAAAAGTGCAATTTTCTGGGCCAACGGCAGAGCTGCACCAATGACACGTATCCGACCGCTTTCGTTGGCTTAATTTAGAATGGCGGGCAAGACTATTTTCAAGGATTACCTCGAATTTAGCCAGGGTTCCAAGTGCCACATGCCATCTTATCACTGCACTTTCCTATACTGACTATAACATTACAGGGACTCTTCTGAGCAGGCTACCCGTTATCTGTAGAGTTTGCTCACCAATTTATTCATTGACATTAACGGGATTTCATTTTTCTGTTCAGAAAGACGTAAACGAAAGCATACAGGTATTGCCTTGTGCCGTCTATGCCATGATCGCAGAAATTGCAGGAATGGCACCAGGGGGGATTTGGACTCAAGAGTAAGACGGCTGGGAGTGATACGTTGGGAGTATCTCCCAAATCAGTGATAGGAAATACGTTGGCGCCATCTTCGCATTCTATACACATCAACGGGTTCTCAGACAACCGGCGTTCCTCGTGGAGCTTTTGCTTGCATCGGAATCGCCCAAACAGAAAAGCAATGGGAACTCACATTAACTACGTCCTGGGCTATTTCAACGGTTGTAACCCATTCCCACTTACTTAGTGAATGAGGCCAGCATATCTTGTTACCAGGGAGTGCAACGAATTTGCTCCGTCTCCAGCCAGTGTCCAACTGCTGTCCCCCTAATGTGGCTTGCAAGCAATGCGTATCGACTCTCTAAGCAGCTAAAATGAGGTGTCGAGTTTGCTGCAGGTTCGCGTCGTGCCCTGCTCGTCGGTTTCCCCGCAGCTGAATGACGGGCAAAAATGCTGGCTTGGCCATATCTGGTTCCTGAAACCGATGTGGAAAAAGCTGAGTCTCGGGGGAGTGGGAGAGCGTCTGGTGTGCATGCACGGTCAACTGCCTCACCGTTCCATCTTCGTCCCAGGCACCATCAGATGCCGTTCGTCCTAGTTTCTTCAGGGTCTGCACTCATCCGCGTGGCAGCGTGGCACGGGTCGTGCACGCACTTGTCGCAGGCAGCCCAAGCTCGCGCCGCACGAATTTCGGTTACCCTTGCTCGCCAGAGTCATAACAATGTCACACGCGTAACGCGCACGCGATGTTTCAACAAGCTTATACAGACGATCAAGCATGGGGACAAGAAGGCCCTATCGAGCTGAGCGGCATTGACGATAGAAGAAATCTTATGGAAATCTCTGGGGGAGCTGAAGCTTGTGCACCTGAAGATTCTTGCGTACTGAACATTTGTGTTTCTTGCGCAACCCGAGGGGTTGAGTTGGGTCTTGACGAGACGACGATGCAAACGGCCGCTCCGCAGCGTAGCGCCGGGGCTTTTCGTCAAGAGCCGCATGTCTCGGGTCCATGGGCTCCGGAGGAGAACCGTTTTGACGCGAATGTTACTCCTTTTAGACCACTTGAGTAAGTTGGATGATAGAATAACAGCCGCCAAAGTATGCCAGGTCGCGAGTATTCTTTTGAATTGACGAGGACCTGCCCAGACCTGCCTTCACCAATGAAAGCAACTCCCGAGGGCAAGGGTCAATGACCCCGGGCGCTCAGGGATCCCGGTGACGTCGCCCCCTGGCCGGACCCCAAGGTCCCCTGTGGGAATTTCAAAATCGGCGGCCGTGTCTTCAACGAGATCGCGCGTGTGACAGCGGCGTTGAACTATAACTCATAGAGACGAACATGTTCTCGGTGGACACTCACCCCTTTTGCATCCGGTCGCGCGTCCGAGTCGCGAAGAGTCTCGGTGTGGTTGCATTTAGTGACCGGCCAAGAGCGGCGGCGAATTTTGATTGATTCAAGAACCGGGAAGGTTTTGATGTCATGGCTATTTTCTGTCACAGGTTGACAGGACCAACCCTGTATGCTCGCTTTCCGACCGGGATGGGACGCTGTCTTTTCGACAGGATGCGTCACAGCAGTCGGGGCCCAACTCTTGAGATCGTCCCCCAGACCCTCGTTTCAATGCCGTGCTCAGCCTCAGTTTAGTGGTTGGGGGAAGATAGATCGCTCAACGGGCTGGCCGAGAAAGACTCCGGTAAGAGATAACAGCTCTGAGAGATAACAGCTCTGTGGTTGAAATATGTACTGACTGAGGGGTTCTTTGCTGCCCAATCGTCAAAAAGTAAATACACAATCTCGCTGCCAATCCAAACAACGCGAGTAATATACAAGGCTTATTTTCGCCAGATTTGCGTTCCCCCACATTCAGGTACCTCACATCCCTCCATCAACTCCAGTTTTCCTCCCTAGTCAGGGTCTTTCCCTGATGAGTTTCGTATCAACAGCCCCAACGGCGTGTGTTTGTCATGACTGAGACCGTGCCGGTCTCGACGATCTCTGGGTGCGTGTATGAGCGAGTGAGAGAGAGCGTGTCGTGTGCACCAGGAAAGATGGCCCTCGGAGCCAAGTTGAGGGACCGTATGGTCCCTTGACCAACAAAGCCGCCATTTGACACCCTTCGGAATGCCCTTTTTCTGGCGCGGAGTGAGGTGAAGCGAGGGTGGTAAGGGGTAAGCGTGATAATGAGTGTCTTTGTTGCGCGCTCGTTTCTCCTGATCCGAAGCCGATAGCCCAATGCTGAGGTACGGGCCCAATCGCTTCTTCGGTTGAAAGGTCCTCGTGAAGTCTTCGTTTTTTTTTTGGGTAATCTCACATCGCGGTTCCCAAATCATCGCTAAGGAAACCTGCGAGGCGGTGGTGGCGACAACCCTTGCTGTACGTGTCCCTGCTCGATGTCCAACTGAGAGTTGGGGTGCGGGTCAAACTCAAAATCCAAGCTCTTGCCCGAGTTGGACCCGTTCAGGTTCGCGCTCTCGCTTCCTGACAACGGCCACATGTCGGGGAGCGGTGCCGTGGGCGGGCGCGGCTTGTAGTCGGTTTCGGACGGCGATGTCGAGTAGGATTGGCCGTCGGACTTCCAGAGGTGCATATCGTCGGCGGGCTCTTCAGGGATCTCTCGCAGCGCGATTCTCTCGTTGCCTTGCTTGTCGTTCTGGACGATGCCCGTCGAGATCCGCTTGCCGCTGCTGAGCTTGCTTCCGAACGTCGTGCTCCTGCCGTCTGCCGTCGACTCGAGTCTCTTGGACGTCAGGGACGTGTGGATTTCACGCAGAATCGGGCGCAAGATGGGGATGCACTGAACAATGATTGTGCCGGTAATTTCCGACGAGTACCTATGTAATCTTAGCCATCATCCCCGGGTGGAGTTTATGGGGTTCCTGGAAACTCGGTTCCTAAAAATACTCACCAAATTTGGGACATGCCGTTGCGATCTGAGCAGCGGATGTTAGTGCACGCAAACCTTCAACGAAGATTGGAATAGCTTACAGATGTACCACGGGTCACGGTCATTGCCCTCGTCTTTCCAACCGACTCTGATGGCCGACACGATGGCGACGCTGTGTGAAGAATTAGACACTGACGCACAGGTCGGGCGCTGACTCGGTCAAACTTACATCATTCCCAAACTCATCGTGATACAGAGACCGACCTTTTCGGCGCGCCTCATCTCCAGTGATCGGGTGATCAACCACGGGAAACAGGCGAAGACGAAGTCCATGATGATGTTGTAAACTGAAGGATAGGTCAGCCAACGAACGGTACCGAGGACAGCATCCTGCGAGGGTAAACTCACCGTTTCCGCCCTCCTTGAAGTCGTTTCGGAACTGCTTTTCCAGACAGAACTGGAGGCGGTAGTCGCCCTCGTAGGTTTTGCTGCCGCAAACCTTCCCCCACTGGATGATGACTTTGGCGATCATGTACATGTTCATCGTGGCGATGCAGAAATACAAGACCCATCGCTGCCATTGGTTGCTCATCCGAATGAGCGTCACTCCAAAAGCCGTCTTGGTCCATGCCTGACCTATCAAAGTGCCGCAAGATGAGATGTTGATAAGAATGTGCATGCGGTCGTCCCATTGCTTCGTCGAGTCTTCGAGCACATATCCGGTCGCGAATTCGTAGATAATCAGAGTGTTGTTTGCGAGCAGGATCGACTGCGAGGTTGTCAGCTCACACGCCCGGCGAGCATCTTGCTTTTTTGACCTGGTCGAGCAACACGGCGACGCGAAGGAGGCGTGCAACACATCGGGCGGAACAAGGAGGAGGATGCAACTCACCCAGGATACCACAAGAATGTAATCATCGTACCACAATCCGTGGCGTCTCGTGATCTTACACCACAGGCGCAGTGCGAGAAAAACTGTCGCACCGGCGAAAAGACACCATAATCCAACGTTTAGCTGGACGAATGGGTTCACAAAAGTGTGTACGGAGTCGTCGTGGTTCCGCGCTTGTGAGCTCATCGTCACATTCTGGGCCGGGCGTGAGAGCCACAAACCAAGGATTTACGGTTGAAAAGTGGTGGGACGAATCGGGGCGGCAGACGGCGAACACACACGGCACGCGCGGGAGGGAGAGTAGAAAGTAAGAGGGCGAGGCGAGGATGAAGTAGAAACAAAAGACGAACCAAATGAAGGCAAAAGCGACCAGGCGCGGGAACGGGAAAGTCAAAAAGGTAAAAAGAGTGAATGAGTGACGGGTTAATCAAAAAGTGTCAGCTTGCAGGAATGAGAGATGAGGAGAAAGTGGGAGTGCGGCGCAGGATCAGGCACAGGCAATATCCAGGCATAAGCAGAGCTGCAGAGGCGTCACACACACCAACAACAACAGGGACCGACGGGGAAGGGCGAAAGAGGGAAGGGAAAAGGAAATCCAGCTTTTGCTGCCCGGCGTTCTTCCACCAACATGGAGATTCTGGACCAGGCGGACCCCGCGAAGGCGACGACTCCTGGATTTCTCCCTGGAAATATATGAACGGCCGGGGTTGTAGACGCTAGTGCGCGACTTTTCTCCACCAAGACGCACGAGCAGCATCGACTGATTGGCCGTGCAAGTGAGGTGTTTCCTGGTAATGTACACGGCTGTGCGAGAATCTCGCCAAAAGATACAATACACAGTTGCGTGGTTGCCAAGGAGGCTTATGCAGTCCAGTCCGCACGATGGGCTGAACCACAGGCATCCCCACAGCTCTGCACTCCCCTCGGACGGTGAGGAGCCAGACGGGTAGGTGAGCTCGCGGGAGGGATGGGCAGGATGCTGTGCAACTGGGGAGCCGGGAAGTGCTGCACTTCCCCTGTCGGTTGTCGATGCAGAGAGAGGCTTATCGAGGGCTGGACGATGGGAAGAGTTGACGACGATGTGCTAGTCGGATAGAGACCGCGGCGCAACTCACTGAAACCGGGCTGTTACATGCACAGAGAGGTTCATTGAATGTCTTGGTCTTTTCTCAGGTAGGCCTTCATGACTAGTTGCATCTGCAACCTGGCCGAGTCAAAGCTCTCCAGACGGAGACGCGGGCTGTGCAAAACGAAGGAAAAAAAAACGAGAATGGTGTTGGAAGTGTTTCCGCGATGTCGAGCCTCTCGACTGACCCGCCGGTGATCTGCCTCCCTCTCCTTCCAGACGGTTAGGGTTGAACCGCACTAACGGGTACGAATTGTTTGACTTGTGGTTTCAACCCTCCTAGCCTTGGCGTCACCGAGCTTGGGGTCTTGGTCCGCCCAGCGATGGCATCGATTCCCCGCTTCGATGCCTGGTATCCCCCGAGAACCGTCGACTCGTGTTGGACGATTAAGATGAGACAAGCACCCCCTGGCCCGGTTCGCGCTCTCTCCACCGACCTTTGCATCCCGGCAGATCGTTTCTCTTCGTGTCCGCCGGCAGGCCCCGTACTCCCATAAAACAGAGCAAAGGGATTGGCCTCCTGTCGCTCGTGACTGACGCGCGAACGGGTTGCCAGCAGTACCCCATCTAGGTTTACAGCGCTCCGGCCAGTGATGTATGGATGGTGGTGTTCCCAAATGCACGTAAGTGCATCTGCGAACCCGATATGGCGAGATATCACGGACGTGCATGGGCCTGGGCGCGCGATTTCGGGGACAGGGGCTTCGTGGCGTGTTATTCCCACCTTTGGGTTGCACGCTGGCTTCGCTCAGCCTGGTTGAAAGGGGGCGCGCGAGTTCCTCCTCCTCCTCTGGACCGTATACGCGGCACAATTTTCCCACATCCCGGTTGTGTGCTGAATCCGTGCGGCCACGTGGAACGGTCGAAAATCCGGTCGCGAGAGACGAAAGTCGAGCGTGATTGGAATTCTCCTCATGGAGCTCCATGTGTTCCAGAATTGGAACCGGCCGGCTCGCCCGTCCGTTGTTGTCGCATCCCATCTTTTGACACTTTTGATGTGACTGAAGTCAGAACAGGGAGCGTTCCAGAGTCCGCGCCAATGGATGACATTTCAGGAAATCCCCTCTCGGAATGATCGAGCAACCATCAGAGACCACGCCTGCCCGCTTTGGCCGTCTGCTACACCAGACCTCGCCCCCCCCAAAAGCAAGTTTCGAGGCAGTTTGTGACTGCTGTGGGTGACGACTCATTTACGGCTCACGATTCGGCCGAATACCCAACGGTTGGCGGGGTCGGACATTTTACGACGGTAGTTGACATGTGTCGATGGTGGATTTGTGGGAACGGAGTCTCAGGAAAAGAGGAGATTTCGAGAAAAAGAGGAGAAGGGCATCGGGCTTTTTCTCTCGTAGTGTGTGTTTATTTTCCTTCTGTCTCCTGCGTCTTTCTTTTTTCTCCCTGCGTTGGCAGTTGACTTCTGACTTTTCGGGCGACGTGCGTGACGGGCAGAGTCGTGATCCGCTTGGAGGCCTGGCAGAGCCCGCGCGGGAGTGCAACCTGTCAATTTAGGACAATATGGCCACATGCCCTCCGAAGCGGGCCTCACTCGGATGCGGGAGGCTCGGCCGTTCCCAGGGGAGCTTGGCCGTTGTCTGAATGATTCATGAGAGGTCCAACGTTGCAAAGTTACGGAGCACGAGAGCGTTCGGTTGCAACATTGATGGGTCTTGCCCTCAACAACAGACGTGCACGAGGACCAGCCCAGAGCTTGTGAAGCAGCGAGGAAAAGCAAAATGATTGAGGAGTCCTGTTGTCGACGGAGACGGCCAAAGCATCCAACTTGCGTGTGTAAAAGGCCCAGACCTAAGCGGGATACGTGTGGAGCCGCTTTGTTTGGATTCGACCCAGAAAACTCGTCGGCTTCGCGAGATTCCAGGAGTATGGGCACGCCGGCCGGAGATAATTGGTATCGCGGGACGTCGGGGGTTCCAAGGTGACCAAGTCCTGACGCCACGCGAGAAGAGGAAACTGTCAAACCTCCTTTCCCGCAGATTACGTAGTAATGCCCTACCTTGGTTTAGGGAGAGATTTTCCTGGTAGCGAACGGACGCGAAAGAGCCTGCGATAGGCGAGGAATGGCACCTCACCCGGGGACGACAAGAAGACGCGAACTCGCCAGTGCCGGAGATGGTTCCCCAAAGGCGTGTCATCGCCGGATAAGCGCAATTGGGAAGGGGGAAGCGTTCCAAGTACACACGCAAACCGAAAACCGGCGTCTTGGCTCCAACGGGCAAGCCACCCTCCCGACTTGGTGGAAGAGCTTGTGTTCTCTAGTGTGCGTTCTTAGCTCACCCCAGGCGAAGCAACGGGTCTCTGTCCGATCATGGAATAGCCCGCCGCGCGAAAAAGCCACTTGTGGCTTCATCACTGACAACGGCTTCACCGAGTGACGGGGGGGGGGGGTCTTGGTGTGCTGCCGAATGCCAGACCCGAGGCTCCTTCACGCGAGTATGGTCACGCGGTTATGAATTGATGGCGCCCTTCTAGAACCTAGTGGCGCGAGGGCTAAATTTCACATTTTCACCAGCCATCCTGGCGAGAGACCATGTTGTGACGGGCTTTTTTAGCTCGCATAGGCGAGCTGAAGAATTAGCGTAGTAATTTTGATTAATCAACCACGACGGAGCGTGTGCAGTAATAATGTCGTTTTCTTCGACCGCGATGCATTGCAGTCCACTACCGACATGTGCAGAATTCCGGAGAGACGGTGACTATTGATTTTTGTTGTTGTGTGTGTTGTCTGGACTGCCTCATTCCATCGTCACGCGGACGGGCATAAAGTCAAAGATGTGCAACCACACCACTAGCTGAAGAAGCTCGCGGCTCATTCGGTTCCGCCAATAGAAGTGAACCTGCTGGACGACCTGCAGCACCGATCCGGCCAGTAAGACTCTTCTGGGAATTCTGCGTCAGGGGGTTTGATGGTGTGGCGGAGCGGAGCAGCCCGTGATGCGGGGTTGTACAAGACGACCTGCTGGTGGTTAGGAGGCTGGTATCTCCGAGTTTCACGACAGAGATCGCTGTTTGAATTCAGGTTGCCGCAATCGCTCACGAGGTCGTGGCATTCGTCGCTTTCTCCGCGAATCGGAAGCAGTTCTCTAGGGTCTGTCCGGGGTCGTAAGTAATCATGGATTTGCTTCCGGCAACGTAGGGAAGAAACTTCAGATCGCCACTGTGCTGTGTTCTGGATGGCGGGAGTTGATGAGGTTTCCGACTGCCTGACATGTCGTTGAGGTTCCGAGAAACTAGTGACGTTTGAAAAGAAGCCTCTTTTGCGTGAAATGTGTTAGGGTCTCTTTGGACACCTCATCGACACTTTCATACAGCAGCGTAAGTTTAGAAGCCAACAATCGTTGCACTTAGTAGGAATTCGTAAGGAAGGACGAAAAGAGAATTGGCACTTCAAGGATTGTTAGCTAGGACCGTCGTGAATTGTCAATACTCGCAGGTAGCCGATTGCGTGGCATAATGAAGATGTATGTTTCATCAGCGAAGAGCTTTTGCAGTAGGTATTGCAGCGTCAGCATTTCGCGTGCAAGAATTGTCAATTTTCCGGCTGTGAGGAGCGACATGGACGAGCGTACCACTTGCGATTTCGAAGAACTAATATGCTGACCGGAGCTGTGAGAAGCAATTGAATATACTCGATGTCTTTGCGTTGACTCGTGATTACTACGCCAACATTCGAATTACCACCCAGGACAGTCGGCACTATTCTCATGCTTCCATTATAAGAAATTGCGACGCGTGCCAAGCGACGAGTCTGGAACTGCCAGCGGCTGTCATTGCGATGTATCACTCTCCAGCAGCTGACAGAACTAGAATACTCGCCTTTATCCCACCTCACAGTCGTAGAGCTCCTCACCTTCTGGGATTCCCTGATGTGCCCACGTACGCATCCACGCACCTAGGTCCCCGCCTTGTAGACCTTAAGCCAGGTCTAAGTTACCTCACCCGCTAGCTCCTTTCCCGGAGTGTTGCAAGCAGCTTGACACTCTTTCGGTTCCAGGAAACCATTCAAGAGCGTCAGGAATGATCGTTAGTCGTTTTCCATGAGTTTTCAACAGCACTGAAGAGTTTGGTCAACTCAAGCGGCACCTGTAGATACAACGAACAGTAAGCCAGCTTTGTGACCTGTAGACCTGAAAAGTAGTGCAAGAGTAACCAAGAATTCTTTGTTTGATTTGACGACTACACACAGCAACGGTTTGGCCAGTGGAAATGAAGAGTTTTGAGAACGATTTAAGAATCCAACAGACAGTAAGATTGTTTCAAAGGGTGAGAGCTATTTGGCACTGGAGAGCGTCTTCTGTGTTTTCCTCCCTGTCAGATGTTCTCGTTGGCTTCAGCTACAACGCAGTATGATTGTATACACACACAACTAAAGTTAAGCAAGGGAAAGCCATGCTTCCGCTCATAACAAGAGAGAGAGATCATTCCAGACCGATCTCAGGATGTTTTTAAATGTATAGATAAGTGACATAAATACCGAAAAGGAATCTTGCATATGTATTTCGAGAGATAACCACAAAATAGAAAAGGCCTGTTTTCATTGTTCTTGGTACCTCTTATTGTAGATCAAACAAAACCGAACAGCGAACATTTAGTGCCATCATAAATACAAGGTCCGATAGATGTCAGGGGTGTGTGGCACAGCGTGAGGAGGTCAGCAGTGGTTGGGCACTGGTGTATGAGAAAGTGGGTGTAAAGGGTGACTCTCATTCATATTTGGTCCTCTCATCCTAATATTAGTGATATGCTCTCCTTGTATAGTCAATCGAGTGGTATCCAAGCAGGATTGGGTACCATTCGACATCGCTTCTAGGCTTCTAGTCCGTTGTGCAATATCTCAGGGATCCACGGAAAAGTTGTAGTCACCATGGGGAATCGGTTCCAACTGTGGGAAATCTTTTCCCAGACCACTATTGATTTCTCAGGGGATTTCTCCCGGATATCTCCTTGATTTCTTGGAGATTTCTCTGTGATTCTCCCAAGGTATTTCAGACACTCAGAGAGGGAAATAGCAGATAGAAAAGGTATCGATCTTACAACTTATTTTATCTGCACATAAGTGTGACATAGTCTATTGAACTCTCTTAAAGCTCACCATGTAAGCGCTTCGTCAGCTCGTGACCATTGAGCTGTCAAGACTCGTAATGTACATCTTGAGAAGGAAGATGAACAAGAAGATGATGAGCTATGAGATGAGGAATATACAGTACTGCTCAAAATTTGTATTTTACTTTCTCATCAGAAGATTTAAACGCTGGAAGTCACAAAAGTCCTGACGTGATCCATCTTGATGACACAGTCGTAGGTATGCGGTGATCCACTGACTTCACGTTGCGATATGTTGCCTTCAACCAGATGTTTATTAAAGGCCCAATGCCTCAGAGAAATCGCTTCAGAGCGCCCTAATACCCGACCGTACGTCTCTAGTTGTTTTCTTTGGGGGTTTCGGTTGTAATCAACAAGTACTACCGAGTCCAGCGGATAGCGAGTGAGTTCCAGATCAGATGCCGTGGGCCTCAGAACCACAGCAGCCTTTGGCATATTGAGAGCGCTTACATAGAATGATTAGGATTCCAGCTGCGGACAGAAAGCATGATGATATCAGTGTGCATTGAAAAGCAGTTAAGCACATGGAATGGTTAAAAAGCATGGTTCAAGAAGTTGGTGGGTTAGAAATAGAATGCCAGAAAATCATTGAAAGTTGAGATCTGTGCCGAAGTGCGACTATCCTCTCACAGGTAGGTAAGGTCTTCCGACAAGGTGTAGACCAGAGCCTGGGCAACAGCGATGCCGAAATGGACACAGCCAAGGGCGAAAATCGAAGGACAAGCCAATGTCATGGCGATCTGGATAATATTGTATCTTTTCTCAGGTAAAACCTCTTACCCCGATTCTGCAAAGTTCATCATGAGACACACAATATGGAGAAACTCGACTACATAGGAGGTAAGTGGTTTGCATCGCAATCCGTTATGTGACTAACACTTTCAGATATCACGGAATTATGTACTTGCATGTAAGTAAGTTCTAGGATCGGTTCAAGTTTCAGGGCGAAATTATCAAGAAATGATGACCACTTTGACTAAGAGGCTATAGCTGAAGAAGGTTACGACCAACTTTTATGGATCAAGGCGCCTTTGTGACCAAAACGAACATTTCATCAAGAGTTGGAATGAGGGTTAGGTGTTCCTCAGAGATACTGAGATCCTACACAAATAATGCATCACGTTTTAGTAGTTGCGCGTAATACCCGCATAAAGACATTGCAAAGGTCACGAGTCCATAAGGGTTGAAGGAACCATTGACACGACTACATCTGCATTACAGAACCTGAGAGAGGTCTGTACACATTTGAAGTCTATCACGGCTAAAGAGGGACCTACAACATGAAAATGGTTATGTCTAGAGACCTTCTCTCCACCTCAGAGAATGAGAAAGCCAGAGATGTGTGAGAGTCACCGTTCGCACCCGCCTTTTTATACGCCTGGGATGTTTCTTTTCACAACCTTGAGGACTCTTCATTAGACAGGTTTCTAGTGGTCCTTGAGACCCATCGCATTGCCTTTAAATTTCGCCTTTCTCTTCCTTGGAGACGTGGATACATGACATGAGTGTGTTCCACGGCGCTGGGTACACTCTCGTCATTCTCAGGTCTTCAATATTTCTGGCTGACGGCCTGGCTCACAGAGCATGAAACCAATAGTCACCAAGTGTTATCATCTTGAATGAAAGGCCAGCACAGCAGGCCTCAGAGCACACAGCTCATACGCACGCCTGGAGGCTTTCGCGGCCGTCCACCTGCGGGACGTAATACATGTGTCGTCCGTCAGTATCAGAACACCGCCCAACTTCCATAATCTATGTCTCAGTAATATAGTTGACGTGAGGTCACTTGAAAGTCAAACGCTGCAGCATGGACCCCGACAAGGTCGGCGGCATATGTTGCCCCGTGCCCATCGCGCGGCAGTTGCACTGTCCAGCTCATCCCAGATAGACTTCATTCCGTGCAGGCGTTCCGAAAGTAAAATGTGATCGACGCGCCAAGCCTGACGGCGCCACTTGCTCACCATTAGCAAGATCTCTACTTGATAGTGGATACCACGTCGACGTGGAAAAACGGGGATGCAGCGGTTTGGTGCGACATCGACGCGAGGACTGCACACAAGTTGATTTTCCTAGTTTCAAGAAGATTGGGAGGATGCGTTGGCTTCCGCTGGAACGGGCCTCAGGGGTGCAGCAAAAACCTAGCAGTTTACGTGCCGTGCCAAGCCGTCAACACTTTGAAGTACCGGCATATCAGTGGATGTCAAAAACAACCGTTAGTTTCACTCAAATATGGTGGAAGGCAAGGTGGACTCAGAGCACGTCTATTGGATGCGTCTAAGACTGGTATTTACACTGACGATGCTTTTTCAAACGGATTGCCTCCAGCCGAAGCTCATCTCCAAGGTTAACGTGCCGAGGAAAGATCGTCGAGGCCAACGGATGTACAGTGAATAGAAAATATCGTCCGAATAATCATGCAAGTGCAAATCGTAGACGGACATGAAGCGCCCCATCAATGGGGTTCAGCTTCCCTTTGACCGGTCGCAACTCGACAGGCCTGCCGTCTGTCCTTGCGGTAATGCCTACTCCCACACCATGCTCTCTTGCAACGAGGAACCGTTTAGTCGACAATGAACAAGTCGCGGGCGTGGCTGCGGCGCTTCTTGGAGCTGTACACAGCAGGGCCGGGGATGGGGTAGCTGGTGGCACCGCTGTAGATGTCGAACAGAACGCCCTCGTCCTTGGCGGTGTACAGGCTGGTGCCGGCAACGCCCTCAGGGTTGGCGGAACCGCCGCCAGAGACCTCGAGGTTGATGCACTGGGGGTAGAACTGAGCACCGTTCTCCTGACCGGCGCTGTGAAGGGCGATGATCTCGTGACGGAGGACGTAGCTGCCAGCGGCGATGTCGCTGGGGATAGTGATGTCCCACTTGTTGCCGTTGCTGATGAGCTCGTCCGCGGCCCAAGAGCTGCCGGTCAGGCCCTTCTCGGCGATCTTGAAGAACTTGAGGTCTGTCTTGGTGGCGCTGGAGCAGTCCCCGCTGCACTTGGCGAGGTAGTCGATGACAGGGCCCTTGTGAGAGTCGGGCCAGGTGTTCCAGGCGACGGTGATCTTGTCACCGGCAGCGACCTTGACGCTGGTCTTTCCGGGGGTGGCGGCCTTGTGGCAGATGATGTCAGGGTCGCCGGCGGCGTCGGGGGCAACGAAGCCGAGATCCTGCTGCTCGGCGGACCAGCCGGGCGCATCCGGCGCCGGGTTGGCGTACGGGGCCGACGTAGGGTTGTAGTTGTCGATGGTCTCGCCTCCAGCAGTGATCTTCTCAACGAAGCCGTGGGCAGAGACGGCAGTGGCGCCGACCAGGGCGGTGATGAGGGCCTTGGCGTACATCTTGAAGAGTTTCCGTGTGGAGGATCGGGAAGAAATGGGGTATTTGCGAAAGCGAAGAGAATGAATGAATAGCTCACAGAGCAAAGAATGAATTGGGTTGAAGAAAGGTGGAAAGCTGGAGAGCGATGCAGGTGAAGTGAAGGACGAAGTGGGAAGCTTGGTTGAGAAAGACGGAATGCTGCTGGTTCCAAGGCGTCTCTTATACTCATTTCTATCCCACTTGCCCAGCGAAGGGTTCATACGCCAGGTATCCCACTTCGTGGAGTCATGGGCCGCAGTCCCGTCAACCGTCCATGTCTCTTCTCTTGAACGACCCCGTGAGCCCTAGCCTCCTATCTGTCTGCGACCTCCACCGCCCGGCCATATCTACCCCTACCCGCCAGCAAGCAAGGGCCTCTCCAGCGGCTTCCATCTCGCCCAAACAAATCCTTCTGCAAAAGGAAAATTGACGTCTTGGCGACAACGGATAACGGAGTGTGTCCGTCCGTACGCGTGGGCGCAGGCCGCAGAGATCAACCCGTAAAACATTGGACGGACCACAAAGGCGGAGCGCCAGGGCTGGCCACAGAGACCACAAAACAATCTATTTCGCACGGAGGCGGTGGAGCAAAGGTCTCGGCGGGATCGGCGGCCACGTCGGGGCCGGGGTTGTGGTTGGGCGAGTCATCGGAACCGCGTGCGGACAGCCGCGTCTGTTGGAGGGACACGGCTCACGGTCTGAACCTTGGTCAGTCTGGTAATCCTGGATGGATCCCGAATGGTGCAGCGTGAGACCTGGCGGCAGTCCGGATGGCCCACCGGGAGTACTCATGGCCAGCCCCTGACGCTTCAAGTTGAACATTGGCCGACGCCTCGTGCCTACGGCGGCACCGTCCAGCGGCAATAGAGAACTAAGGAGGCGCCGCATCTACATTCCGAATCTTGGCCAGCCCACCCGTTGACGTCGCACTGCCCTGTGGCCTTGCGGTTTCATAAGACGCCTTCGATAGCAGGACCTTGTCTTTGAGAATGTTGCGTGCCTCAGAAGTCTTTCAAGTTCGATCGAGCGCCACAACAACGAACGGCTGGCAATGAATCAATCTAATCCAATGTTAGGAGTGCAAAGGAGACGGAAAATCCGGGTACGGCCGAGGTGATCGGCAGTCATTGATGCATGACGCATGGGACGGGGCCGGGGCTGGGTGACAAATGTGGCCATCTCGCGGAGCATTCCTCCGTTTGACTCCTTTCGAGCAAATGGCAAGTCGATGAACTAGTTTGACAAAAGCCGTGGATATCTCCATTTTCGGTGTTCGTGGGCCTCGTCATCGGCTCGTAGTCAAGTCGACCCGATGTAAACGGGTCCTGAAACACGGCAGAGACAGGCCTCTCCTTGCTCATCAAAGCCCAGCCAAGTGGCGGGAGAGCACAACTTTAATTTATCTTAGTCTTAGTACAGCTCTTATAGGGCCTAGCTCTGTTTTCACCACCCGAATATCCCTGATTCAGTCCACCTCGAGCAATCAATTCGGGTGCAAGCGAGCGACGCAACGCTCCAGCCTCAATCCAGATGAAAAGGGATGAAACAAAAGCGGCAAAAAAGCAAGAGGGGATCATGGGAGTCATGACGTGACCACAAAGCTCATCCCAACTCTTATGCTTAAAATCTTGAACACTGGTTTTGACGAAGTAAAAGTCAAACTCTTACTACCGAGCCGTTCCAGTCCCCCTTGAGTTCCGCTGCTCCACCCTTGAGACGGTTGCTTATCAAGCATGCAGCGTCCGCCATTCAACCCGACGGTCTCGTATCAGTCGGATTCTACCATGTGGTGGAACAGTTGGCGATCGACAAACTTCTGGCTTCAGCCCGGCTGAATGGCTTCGGAATTGTCAACAATCCCGGCATGGCATGGGTCGTTTGATGCGACTCGGAGCCCTGCACGTGGTAAGCGACTGGCCATCGGCTAAGGAGCTAGTTGTGCCTTTGGGAAGCGCCATTTCAGATGGCAGGAGAATCTCGCGATGCCATTCAGGTGATTCACGGGATTTCCGATGGCTTCTTGTGGATGGCTATTCGCCATATTCAGTGAAGGAAGCCTGAGCGCTGACTCAAAGCCAGAAGTAACTCCGCTCTCTATAGTAGTAGAAATAACCTTATTGCAACTTATAATAAGAGTTAAAGTAAGTACCTTAAGAGCTATAGCGACAGGATTTACTATAGATTTATTTTGTTTTCTAACCCTGATCAAGAGCTATATACAAAGTTGTATTAATTTTAAAATAAGGTTTTGAATTTCTTTTTAAAAAAAATAGTTAAGAAAGACTTCTCAAGATAAATAAGGAACTAGGCGACTTGCTATGATAGGCAACTCGCTATGCATGTACATTACTTCAATAATTACTAGTCTAATAAGTACCAATTATATATAATAACTATAATAATTCAATTCCATAAGCCTAGATAAGTCATGGCTTCTCAGTAGCACCATTTTTGGATGAGGGCTGCGCAAACATGATAAACATCAGAGCCCCGTACATGCCGCTTTCCTGGCCTATCGCCGTCCAACCGCCATGATCGCTCCTTTGGGACCTGAAGGTAATGGTGAGATCCTTTAGAGAAGTTGAAGTGTTGCTCCTGGTGGCTACTGCCATACAGAAAAGAACAGGAGCGTTGGGAACTGCCTCATGACAATGCTGAGCAGAACCGTGTGCCAGTCCAAAAAGAGAGAGTAAGAGATACGCGATGAAACTGAGTTCCAATCTCATTTTGTTGCCGTGCTTTCGGGATTTCTTGGTTGCATGCGCCGCAGGGTGGGTGTGGGTAAGACCACGAGAATGGCAGACAAGAGGACAGAGAGCCTCAACAATCGAATGCAGCTCCAATAAAAAATGAAAACGGTGGGAAGCTTCAAATTCCCGAGAGAACCCGAAGTCGAGATTGGGCAAAGTGGGGGAAAGAGGGGAAGAGGGAAGATGGAACGGGCGGGCAGCGTATTAGACAATGTTCAGGCAAGATGAGTTGATAGAGAGGAGTTTCCCCCCGTACAAGCTTACACACTTGGCATGCACCATCCCCAGTCGACAGCGATTTCGCAATGACTTGCGAAGTGAGAATTGGTGATCGGGTTGGCTTCTGAGTTTGGTAGTGTGCTTTGCCTCTGCCATGCGTCCTTAGCTCAAATTAATAGACATCCCGGCTGCAGTATTCAGATGTGAGTTCACGGCAAATAAGTTCGGGTTGTTGGTACAGTTCCTCTCTCTCAGGCATAAATATGTAGATAACGTATGCACCCAGCCACCCCTGGGTAGGGAAGAGGTCTAGACCTCCTTCTCTATGCAGCATCCCGAGGCCGAGAAAGTCAATCTCGGATATCTCTGCGTCGGCATCATCAGTTCTCTTAGCCGCTGATAGGGTGTAGAGGGGTGGGCGCTTCACAATAACCAATACACCCACCCCATGTCCCTTATCTCGGGTAGCCGTTAATTCGTGTCAAAGCGGGGTTTCAAAAGACCATAATTGCTGCCGCGGGGTCTTGCGCCTCCCAGGCCATCCTAGGACCTTTCTGCTCATGCCGATTGGGATCGTCCAACCTTCTGCGTCTTGTCGTGGACTTTTACGATATGCTTTCCTCTTGGTCTCTTCGTTGCGCCTTCTTCGGTGCGGTTTTGTTGTCCTTTGGCTACTTCTTTCAGTCCGATGGTGCTCTTCCACTCTGACACTGGTGGCGGGATACCTGGGCTCTGAGACACCTTGATTTTGTATCTTATGAGGTACAAGTGTTTAAGGTCGACCCTTTGATCCTATACATCCCAAATTTCCTCAGCAAGAACGAAACCATCCATTTTGTGGAGAACACGTAGGTCTGCCTCTACTAATGTTGCTGTATTGTTCTCTAACTGTAAATACTTAGAGAAGGGCGATTTGACGTTTCAAGAGTGTGGCCTGATGAGATTGGGTATGTCGATAAGGAGGCCCGTATTTCGGAAACAGCGCCCGTGATACGGGACGAGATTGTCCGTAGGATTGAGGAGAGGGCCTTGAAGATCATCGGTTGGCGCAACAACAGCACCAATCTTCAGCGCTTGAAGGTGCAGAGATACGGGTTCAACGGTTACTACACCTTTCACTACGACTGGGACGGAGGTTCCAAGGAGGGAAACCGCATGACCACCTTCATGGTGTATCTCAACGACAATTTCACCGGAGGCGGGACAAACTTTCCGAAGCTTGAACAGACAAGCGACCAAAGGTGGTGCGAGGCCATCCTCTGCGCTGGTGATGAGGACTACCCTGGCGTTACATTCAGGCCGGTTGCAGGCTCGGCAGTTTGTTGGGAGGACTTTCATCCCAACGGAACACCTCACACAGGAACTCGTCATGCAGGGTTACCAGTCAGGTCTGGGGAGAAGCTGGGTCTGAACATCTGGTCCTGGGACTCTTCATGGAGACCACGTGATGAGAAGACAGAATGAGATTGGTCTGAATGCATTTAGAGTGTGATCTTATATTTAGTCTTTCAACCGAATGTGGTTGTTATGATAGTGCCTCAATTCTACCGCAATCCGCGGCGAAATCAGAACATGAGCTGAAGCTCTTCTTGCAATCTTATTTTCACTGGTCCCTGTTGTGAGACTGGTGAATGGTGTATTTCCTAAAGAGAATTTTCGGTTGACAGCCAGAAACTCCCCCGTGGCTTCACATGGGCTGTGTACATGTACCCGCATAGCTGCGGTTGGGGGAGCAAATGTAACTGCAGTTAGCCGTTCCAATAGAAATATGACACTGTTCTGCCAACGGCGGCTCCTGTCGGTTTGCGGTCAAAATATGCAGAAGATGTTGGCTGTCAGTATTGTATAAATAACCAGCTGTCGCCAACAAACTTGTCAATCTCCCCTCATTCTTCATTGCCCCGCTTCATTCGAGATTCTGCTCGAGAGTCTCGTCGCCATGGCACAACCCTTGCCTTCCCAACCGCCCCCCAAGATGATCTCCGTTGAGGAAACTCTTCCTACTATGCCTAGAACCCTCGAAAGATGTAGAGTCGTGCGCAACGGTGTTGCCCGAAGCACAACCCCCTCAGAGGCGTGTTTTCAAAACGTCGTCAAGCCACTTATCGACGTTGAAAACCAAACCGATGAAGACATCAATATTATAGCAATGCTACGATACGCATCCCCCGACCAAAAGGCGCGCGAGGCATTTGAGGAAGCTCTCAGGCTTTTGAGGGAATGCGAGTCGGAATTCACGGCCAGAGAAGATCTTTTCCTCCTCATTAAGGCAGTACACGACCGGGGCGAGACCCTCAACCCGGAGGCAGCCAAATACCTGGACAACTTAGTCAAGGACTTCAGGAGATGCGGCCACGGTGTGCTCAGTCGCCCCGAGATTGAGCGGTACCTGGCGACCCGGAACCAGATCGATGAGCTCCGTCGGGAATTCAACCGAAATATCAGGGAAGAAGACGGCGGCATCTGGTTTGCGCAGGAAGATCTGGATGGGGTCCCCGGTGATGCCCTCGCTGGGTTCCAGCACGGAACGGAAAGCGGACAAGAGGGGATGAGGTACGTCCACCTCAGGAAAGCCGAAAGCAACAGTATCTTGAAGTACGCCACGAAATCGTCGACGCGGGAGATGATGTACACCGCAAACGCCCACCGACTACCTCAGAACGTGGAATTGTTCAAGCGCATCATCACGCTGCGGGACCAGAATGCCCGACTACTCGGGTATTCCAGCTACGCATCCTTCAGGCTCGAAAAGCGTGTGGCCAAGTCCGTGAAGTGGGTTTCGGGCCTCTTGGAAGGGCTCGAGAAGGCTCTCCTGCCGAAGGGGAGGCAGGAGATCCAGGCTCTGCTGAAATTGAAGAAAGGCCACCTCGCAGAGAACAGCGCAGATTCGGAGAATAACCCGAACATCTTCACGCCATGGGATTATTCTTTCTACACCCGTCTCGCTCTCGAGACTTTCGCCGTCGATCACGCCAAGATATCAGAGTTCTTCCCCTTGCCTCATGCGATACAGGCAATGCTGGGCATTTTTGCTTCCTGTCTGCAGCTCAGATTCGTCCCAGCACCATCTGATCTCGTGTCCGGCTCCATGTGGCACGAAGATGTGGAGGCGTGGTGTGTTTGGGATGAACGAGAGGCGCACAAGGACGAGTTCGTCGGCTACTTGTTCATGGACCTGCTTTGGCGACCTGGAAAGTACAAAGGCTCGCAGAATGTGACCCTCCAATGTGTGAGTTTTCATGAAGCCTCTACATGGTGCTATTTAATATTGTTACTAACAGCTTTTATACTTCAAAATGGGTATCTGAAGGATGACGGAACTCGCGTTTATCCTGCAACCATCCTCATGTGCTGCTTCCCTCGTCCTACAGCTGCCCCTTGCCCACTACTCGAGCATCGCCAGATCGTCTCATTGTTCCATGGTAAGCAGCATCATTTCCGAGGTGAACTCCATGTGACACGGACGCATCTGACGTGGGATGTGCAGAACTGGGCCACAGCATCCATGATCTCATGTCCAGGACTTCGTACACAGCTTTTCATGGCCACCGAGTCCCAACAGACTTTGGGGAAGCTCCGAGCGTCGTGCTGGAGAACTGGTGCTGGCTCAAGGATGAGCTCCAGAAGATGAGCTGCCATTACACCAAGTTGGATCCAAAATATCTGAAGGAGTGGCAAGAAACCCACGGGGACCAACCCCTACCGGACAATCTCCCTGATGCAATTTTGGACGGCCTTGTGCGGAGTCGTGACTTGAACCGCGCTTTGTGGTTCCTTCACCAACTGTAAGCCGCTTATTTCTATCTCTATGCCTGGCTTGGTATCGAACTAACTGTACGCCAGCGCTTGTGCTCGCTTTGACATGGCCGTCCACCATCCCCCAAATCATCAGTCGTGCGAGGAAATTGACCCCACGAGCGTCTACAATGACTTCATGGAGCATTTGATGTGCCTGCCTCATCCTAACCCAATCGACCGCGGACGCCCGCACGCGGATTTTGGTCATGTGGTCTCCGGTTATGATGCAGGATACTATTCCTACCTGAGGTGAGTTGCGAGACGTGACCGCAACTAGTGCAACAGCAAAGCTGACTGAAGCGACAGTGCCCACGTCTTTGCCGCCGATCTGTTCCACACCGCGTTCGCACAAGATCCCTGTCACCAAACTACATGGGAAAACTATCGTCGCGGAATTCCTGAGCCCGGCGGAAGCAAAGATGAGCTAAAAATGCTGGAGACCTTCCTCGGCCATGCTCCCGATCCTTCTGTTCTTCTCGAAACATTCGGCCCTGCCTAGCAAGGCACGCATGGCTTACTCATCCACGCCTCATTGTTTCAGACTCGGCGCTCTGGGACCTTGCTATATGCAGGGCATGCACTCGCTTAAGCCCGGTGTATAATGTTATGTATATGTACCTTATTTAACAGTTTGTATGCGCACCCTTTCGCTGGCAAGCTAACCCAGCTCTGTTTACATTGCTTTGAGACTGAACCTGGACCACATGAAACTAAGGACAATCCTTTTTAAGGAACAAAGCAGGGGCTTTGCATAGGCTACAGTCAGCGTAGATGTTAGAGCAAGGCCAACAAATCAACAGCCAATCAACTCAGCCAAATGACGGCGCCGCGGCGATTCAATAAGCAAATATGAGTCCTAACTTGACTTGGTTAATTTGATTCCCGCCCTGAGATGCAGGTCTGACCAATGAGCGCTTGAGAATCAGCTATTCTGGGACTTGAGCCCCGGCCGGCCGCATGTTCGTCCCAGCGATATGCACGATCCGAACTACCGCTCCTGTTACTTCAAGATTAATCATCAGCATCAAAGACCATTCAAGGCTACTGTGTAGATATCCCGCAACAAATACGAAGACCGGAACCGCTCAAGTCTGCTGTGTTCAGTTACGACGTATCGAGGAAAGTATAAGAACGCTAGCTCGTCGTTGGGGCTAAAACATCTGTCAAGAGCTTGCCGGGTTTCATATATAATGCAATGCACAGAGCTAAGTCCAATCGCATGAGGTTACTTGACCATATCGGTTATATTTCCTAGCACTCAATGTATTGAGGTACAGCAAAGACCGTAAAAGCATCCCGGGGCGAGCTCTGGTCGTTAGGCCCAAGAACAACTCTTGTTACCCAGCACAATTTCCTCAATCATCCATTCTCATGCCATTCTTTATCGGGACTGAAAGACATATCTCTCATTGCCTACGGAGCGAGGCATTTAGCAGCCAGCGTAGATGGCTGGATAAGGGGTCAGCACACAGCCTAAACAATTCCACTTTTTATACCATGAGGGAAGAGCTTACATTGAGCGAAGAGAGTGTAAGTGTCAGCGTGGTTCAAGTTCTGAGCAGCGCTCAAGCTGCGGACGAAGTTGTATCCGTATCCGCCGTAGTCGGAGGTGCCCTTGATCTGGCGGAGATGGGTCATCTCGTGGAGGCTGTCACGAAGAGTTAGCACTTGGAATTCCCTTCTGGATCACGACGAAAGAGCAAGGGGGGCAATTTACATGGTGGTCTGCTGGTCCTGAGCGTGGCAAGTCGAAGAGGCGGCTGCCATGTTGTTGAAGAAGTACGGGCAGTTGACCATGTAGTTCTGGGCGGGGACGGTGTAGGCGATGACACCGTTGGAGCAGGCACCGTAGACATCAGTGCAGTACTGGCGAGAGACACCAGAGGTGGTGCTGCCGCACTCGGAAACAATGTTGCGGAAGACGGTGGCAACGCTGTTGCGAGTGGCCGTGGTTGCCGACTTGAAGTACTCGGTCATGCGAGCGGCGGGGCCAGAGGCGGCGGCCTGGGAGGCGGCGGCGGCCAGGGAGCGGCAGCGGCTGATGGCGTTGACCTGGTTCAGGTGTCAGAGCAGTTCAAAAGGGAGCATGTGCAAACCACGATGATGCGAAGGCAAGAAAGTGGCCCGAGACCCACTTCGGGTCGTGGGACGGAGCCTCGACCTGCAGAGGAAAGGTGTACTCACGGTAGCGGTGCGGCGAGTGCCGGTGCAGTCGGTCTGAACGATGGTGCGCTTGGCCAGGAAAGCGGCGCGGGCGGAGGCGGCCTCATCGCCGTTGATCTCTGTGTGGACGCTGTTGCTGGAGAAGGGGACGGTTCCGGCGATCTCGGTAGAGTCGACGTCGGCGTACAGGAAGGAACCCTGGGTGACGATGTCGACGGCACCGCCCTTGCTAAGGTCGTGAAGCTCGGCAGCGTCGAACTCGACCTCGACTGTCTGGCCAGCAGCGACGATCTGGAAAGCCTCCTCGGTCAGGCCGCTGGTGGCGATCTGGAGACGGATACCGTCGAAGTCGATCTTGTTGCCTATTTCGGGTCAGCATGGCCTCATCAGGGAACCGTGTTGGCTGAGGTCAGGTACCGGCAGCGAAGACCTCGACCTTCTCGACGGGGGAGTTGTCGAGGAAGGTACCGGTCTTGAAGAGCTTGATGTCCGAGTCACCAGTGTTGGTGAGGACGGCCTTGACACCGGAGTTTCCAATGGCCTCGAGCTTGACGTCGAGGGGCGACGTGTCGCGCTTGGCCATGTCAACGTTGACGGCGCTGGCCAATGTGGCCAGCAGGGAGACACCGATGGAGAACTTCATTGTGATGACCGGGAGGCAAGATCTGAGGCTGATGAGAAGGATGCTGGTTGTGGGTAGTGAGAAAAAGAAGACTATGAAACCTGAGGACTCGATGGCATCTCTTTATAGTTATTTCTTTTGCATCTCTCGTCTCTAGATCCCTTTCACCATGCCTATCAGTGAAAGCTCACATCAGAGTCCCGTGATACCTGAGCTAAGGTTAAAACGGAAGATGAAGTGTCGCCCAGACTGCCTAGACACACTTGGATAACAATATGGAAGGTAGATCGTGCAGGCTCAACCCATGCCAAGGTAGCTAATATCAACACGGATGGTCGTTAAGGCTTGCTGCAACCGTCCGCCAGATAGGAACAGCAGCATCTGGACCTTGCAAGTACGTTAGACAGCTCTGCCGATCACAGCCCCGCATGCCAGGAGGTAGCATGCTCCGATCCGGTACCGAAATGACCGCAACATCTTGATTGAGGGTTATGCTGAGGACTTGGATAGGCGCACATCATTTAGATTGCACCGCTTGCTTGAAGTATCGCCATGATCAAGTGCAGCAGCAGCTTCGTTCAGTAGACGTAACAGAACTTCCGGAAAAAAAGAAGAAAAAAGAAGAAAAAAGGAAATCCAATTTCCTCAAAGACAGCATGAGACCGCCATCTCACCACACTTGGGGCTGTCGCGCGGCACTGGTCGGAACCCCGGACGGTCACGGGCCCAGCCGTGGCCGGCCATCCAGTCCGCGGAATTAGGGGCTCATCCCATTCGGCAGTCTAATACAGGCTGTGAGCGGTCAATTGGATTGAACCAAGAACGTATCCAGATTTGGTGATCATCGATGCCGAGAGTCAACGTTGAGTGTAATCCGCCAATAAGACGTTGCCAAACATTTGGTGCCAAGAGGATGCCAAGCGCACAAGCCGGAGACTAGCTCGAGGGAGGAAGGAGGTAAATAAGGATGAAACTCTTTCACTCCCGACCAGGTCTTGACGCATTTCTTGCGTTGGCGGGTCGTAAATGAGAGCCTCGGTTGAATACGACTGATGGACCGTCAAATGGATCGAGCGACAAGGAGACACTCGGTGGGAGAATGTGCAAGTGAATGACATGTCGTTAGGAGATAGGAAAGTTTGGAGGTGGAGCACACTTGAGTTATCGCCCCGGCGTTAAACCCACCTTGAAGACTTATGAGCTGTTAACCCAAAGAGGGAGCTGTAAACATGCAATCGGTAAGTTCGGTGCCTTGAAATCGTTAGGCCAGCTTTGGAAAGCAACGACTCGTATGTCGGCACGGTTTGAAGGAAAACTAAAGCTTTGTCGATTTACGTCTGACGCCCACATGATTCCTAGTGCTTACTTTTCGTATTTCGCCCAAAACCAGAAAAGGCTTACACCAAGTGTCTTCCGCAAAAAAACATACCACGTTACTGTATGTATTCCCATTGCTGGGTGCCGAATTTCCAAAACACCTTCCCTCTTCGGCCCGGCTGTTGAGGTGCGAGGGCCACAGCAACTGGAGCCACTAAGTTTCCAGGCGTTACACGGTACGTATCTATAGCAGATACTGCAGCTCATTTCTTCTTGTCTCTTGGCATCATCTTGGCGATAAATACCACGCCTCTCACTCCCGACTGTGCCACTCTCCCCGCAAGCGAATCTACGCCCAGCACGCCAAGCTCAAATACGCCAAGAGCTCCTTGATGCTTATTGTTCTGTTCAACTCATGTCCCGCACTGCCTTCCCTCTGTGACGCTGGGGCTTGCGTCCGTGCATCGGCGACGACTTTCGAATGAAGCAGGTCTTAATGGGATTGGGATGCATGATTGCTGAACTCTGAACTAATTCGGGTCTCAGCCGGTAGTATGACGTCGTTCGAGCTGTCTATTGCGGCTCGATGAACTGATTACTCCGATAAGCAGGCGGGATAATTCGTGGAATTTCACTCATGGTGTCAGTTGCAGGCAAATGGTTAATAGGTTTGTGCACCAACATCGACCTCCCTCTTTCGATCCTTCTTTCGACCATCGCAGATGTCTTGGTGTCCGAGAAATCCGATAAGAATATGTTTTTCAGAATTCGCCTTGGGGTCTTGCCACGAGGGTTCCATTGTCAGTTTGCAGCAAGGCAATCACTTCGCTTTCGGTTCGACCGAGTCAGGCCTACGAGAAATCGTGTAAGTCAATTCGGAAGACGAAGGAACTGGTTTGCCTGGCCGTCTGGCCCCGTTGTTTCAAACCAGCCGTCGTTTTCTTTTCTCCGCGAAGCCAAGTTTGACCTGGAAGATGCCAGTCATGTACTAAACAACACGTCTCTTGTGCGTATAAGCCAACTGTTGACGACGGAGAACCAATTCGGTGCAGGCTCTGCTTGGTTAGGTGGAATATAAAACGCTCATCTATACTTAGTACACCTGGATTGCATTTTTCTTTTTAGTAAGATAGTTGACAAAGGGAGCGACTCCTGCGTGGCGGAATTTGGTTACGCAACGCGCCGACTGTCGGCCGAGCTCGGGGATTCCGAGCTGCCAACTGTTAGAAAATATGGGCAGGCGATGACCTGTGGAAATGGCCGTGAAAGCGTGGTGGAAAACACAGGAAATCCCAGACCAGTTTACCCACTTCGTTAGGATAGCTAAGCCAATCAGAGATTAAAATTTCACTGGGATTTCCCCGAGAAGGCAACCACTGGAAAAGATGGTTTTCACAGGCATGTCTCACAGACACAACATATACACACACGCAATCCCATCAAGATACTATGGTCTCAAGGGTAAGTGCCCCCCAAGCTAGGTATCGAGGAAGCCTGGTTCACCTGACCGTGCGAACAAGGACTATGACTGGCTAGATTTCCATCTACGTGCACCAACTGATCGAAAGTACCACTGCTTAGTGAGTGTGGC
>JAIMZG010000240.1:0-48450 GCA_020466075.1 Colletotrichum coccodes | reverse complement strand
CCAGGCCCTCTCCTGGCAGCAATATCTCTGCGGTCTGCCCCCTTGGCAGAGAAAAGAAGCAAAGAACTTTTCCAATCATTCAATGACGACAGTAATGGCGGGTTCGCTTCGACTGATCCCAAGAAACGTTGCACATTCAGCGGTGCTCGATGAGAGCGAGATGTTGCCGAAGGCCAGGTTGCGACTGGTCGCGACCTCCGGAACCTGGCAACTGTCGAAGTAATTCCCACACAGAGCCGCGTAATTCGTAAACTCTGTTATCTCATCGTCCTCGACTCAGGACATAATCTCTGCCTTATCAGCCAGCTCTTTTGCTTCTCCGTAGAGGAACTCAATATTGTCCAAAGACATTCCCTCGCCGCCTGGCAGGATCGCCTCGTAGTACGCAATCAAGTTCTCGAGACCGGTTATGTCCGCCGTCTCCCCTGTGGCGTCCGCCGTTGCACATGCCCGAAACTCCTCAAACATCTCCGAATCAAAATGCCGGGCCAAGAAATGAGACCAGAACCGATAAAGGGATATCATATCGCCGGGGATCTCCCCGGCTAAGGCGTCCCGCCGTTTGGAGAGCGCGCGTGTACGAAATTCAGAATACGGGACGTCGTCAATGCGAGACTCTGTAACCGAGTTCTCACCCCGAACACGCATCACCAGGTGTGCGCGTTCAGACGGACTCAACATGTCGCTGCTGCTGCTGCCACCTGATGCTGCCTCACCGCTACAGCCCACGACATTGCCTTCATCCAGCTAGGATTGAAGGACTTCAGCAGGCTGAGCATGATTGCCGTTAGTCAGGGGCGCGCTCTCCACGTGAGCCTCGGCAGAGCCATTGACGAGAGGCTGGGTCTTGGAATCTGACTCTGAGTTGGCGGGAGCCGGCAGGTCATCAGCTGCCTGCTCAGACGTTCCCGGCTGGAATTCGGGGACCTGAGCTGAAAGCTGTGTCTCAGCTCCAGCACCGTTCACCACGCCATTAGGCTGTCCGGCGGACGCTCGGTAGGGTACGCGATGTAGCCATTCTCAGTGCCGTTGGGGTAGGCGGACGGCGAAACAACGGGGTAGTCGCCCAGCATTCCGTGGTCGTAAGGGTTCATGGCGTGAAGTGAACGCGGGTAGAAGTACTGAGGTCCCGCGTTGCGTGCAGACTCAAACCGCAACTCCATCTTGGAGTAAACGAACTTCTGCCAGTGGGTGCGAGAGCGCAGTCTCTCAACGCCATCGTCTCCGATGACGTAGTCCAGCTGGGGGCACTCGGCGCAAATTGCGCGCAGAGTCTGAGGATCGGCGACGGCGCGGACTCTGGAAAAGCCAAGCACGAGCTCCAAGGGCACGAAACCCTGGCTGTCCATGTGCTTGCGCAAGAACTCGTCCTTCAAGAGGTTTTCGACAGAGAAGTAGTACTCAAACTGAGGAATCATGAGGTGTCTGGTCTGCTCATAGAAAGCCGGGTAGGAACCGGGGGTCATGGGCATGCCGTAGTCCCAAGAGACTTGGTTCATGTTTGTCTGGACCTGGCGCATGCGGCCAGAGTTCGAAGGGCCACCGGCACCACGGAAAGCACCAGAACCGTTGGACTGGCCGCGGCCGCCGCGACCTCCCCGAGACTGAGGGCCACCGTACGAGGCAAAGCTACTGTTCTGGTGCAAAGGGGGGCTCGTGTACTGCCGAGGACCTTGAGAATTGAACGAATTGCCGTTGCCCATGTAGGAAGACTGCTGAGCGTGCATGGGCACGCTTCCGGGATGACCTCCGCGACCTCGGTATCCGCCGCGGCCCCTGTCACCGCGGCCTTCGCCTCTTTCTCTGACAGGTCCGGCCTGTTCCTGTTCCGTGGTTAGTACTGGTATTGATTGAATCCAACAAGATAAGCGGGATGCAACTTACGTTGGTAGCATTGGATTGCGACTCCTTGTTCCGCTCACCCGAGCTAGGTGCTGACGGCTTGCGCTGCTCCTTACTGGACGCCTCCATTGAAGCCCGCTTGCTCGCAGCAGGGGGCTGGGAATTGGCTCTTGCCGGAGCGTTGCCATCTCGGGCACGCTCACGGGCTTCGCCTCCAGCCTTGGATGGGGCAGCAGCGGCGGCAGGCTTGTCGGCAGCAGCAGCGGCAGCGGCACCGTGACCACCGCGGGAGGTGACATCGCGTCCGCCGCGAGCGCCGCCTCGTCCTCCGCGAGATCCCCTCACCGAAGGAATGGGGGTTGAGAACTGAACAGTAGGCACGAAGTCCATACGCTCCCACTTGTCCTTTGAACGTCCCTTCGAGGCAGCGTCATCTTGGGCCTCGGCCTCTGTCCGCTCAACCTTCTCAGAAGGCTTGCGCTTCTCATCCTTGACTATTTCCTTGACCGCCGTCTCCGGCGTGGGCCATGACTGAACATCGCCAACAGGAGGAGGTACCTCGGTAGGTCGGCCATCTCTCTCGACCACTCTGGAGCCGCGAGCACCGTTCCTGCGGACAGCGGCTTCGCCATCACCAGCCTTGCGCTGAGACTTGTTGGCGGCAGCGGCACCGTTGGCTGGTTCAATACCCTCTGTAGCCTTGTTCTTCTTCTTGGGCTCTTGGCTGTTCGGCCAGGCATCGGCTTGGTTGGATGAGTTAGGAGTACCGCTGGAGGGTGGCAGGGTGACGGACGTCTTCGCAGCCTGTGTCTCCTTCCGTTGGGTCCAGATGTTGACTGACGGAAGCGGTGCCTCGACTAGTTCAATCTTGGGCTGCTCCTTCTCTTGCTCTGCCACCTTCTCCTTCTTGGCATCCTCACTGGACTCCTTTCCTGATTTGCCCTTTCTCGGCTTCCTAGAGCCCTTCTTCGGCTCGGCATCATCGGTCACACGAGTGGATGCGCTTGCCGACCTTACGCTCTTCTCGCTTCGGCGGGCGGAGCCCTCGGTGGCAGCGTCCTCGTCATCGCGTCGAGAGTCGGTGACAGAAGCGGCGGCGGATGTGTTGTTGGTGTTGGCCTCGGCCGGGACAGTAGGAGCGTCCTGCTTGGCGGCGAGCTGGACCTTGAGAGGGGTATTTCTCCAAGTCTCGTCGTCGACGGTGTCGCTGGTCTTGGCGGCATTGACCTCAGCAGCGGGTTGTTCGCCGTTTACTGAGTTGGCAGCGTCCTTACCATTCTCGGTGCTTTGGGTAGCGGATGTGGTGGCCGCTTGACCCTTGGCGGCTTGAGCGTAAGAGAATGCAGTAGCCATCGTGTCTGGTGCTAGGTCTGATGCAGATATAGGCATGCCTCAAAAGGCTATTTGGGGTATATTGGACCAGGAAAGATGATCAACGGATCCAACCCTGCCAGGCCCCGAAGTAGGTAGCCACGAAGGGGTTGTTGTGTATCCTGCTGTAGGGTAAACCGAGGTCTACCAGGAACTCCCCGAGCGGAGACAGACCGGAGAGGGCGAACCAACCTCTCAGCGGAGTCTGAAAGATGAATTCGGTCGGGCGGCTTGGAGGGCCGTCGATAGGATCAGGTATCGATTGACGTAGTCAGAAGTCGCAAAAGATCTGGAAAGGTCCAAAGGTGACAGGACGAGCAAGCGCTGCTAGTCCAGTGAAGGCGACGTGTGGCTAGGGTCTGTTGGGCGGATGCGGGGACGATGTTCCGACGGAGGCACGCAAATACTGAAATCCAGTAGAAGCGAGAACCACGAGAATGTCGGAGGGTCGTGGAAGCTGTGTTCCTCGTAACGATGTAGCGGATGTGGGTTGAGGGCAAGTCAACGACAAGGTTTGTTGTGTTGAGAAGGAAAGAAGCGAGGCGTTCCGGAGATGCTCGGATTGCGGCGATCTAAGGAAAATGTGAACGGTAAACGCAAAGCTTCGATTGGAGGACTTTGTTGTTGGCTTGAGGGGTCTCGCTGGTCGTGCACAAAACGTCTGCTGAGTATGTGGCGAACGGGAATTCGGCCGGAGCAGGACGAGAGAACAGAAGAATGACCACAAAGATGCCGGGTAGGGTAAGTTTGTGGAGGAGAGGGAGAGAGAGGAGATGGTGTGGTTGTGGGAGAGGAGGAGAGAAAGGTTGCAGGAATAAAATCTGAGGCCCGAGTTTTTTTTGTGAATGAATTTTTTTCCTCTCGGGAAAGCCACTACCAGGTTGGCACTTGAGGTAAAGGTGGAGGCAGCTTGTCGACCTGACTTTTTTTTAGCGGGGAGGGGAGGGGACTATGGCTGCGACAGTGACTGCGATGTTTGAGGCGGGCAGGGCAGACAGGTTGAGGGAAAGAACGTCCAGTGCAGTGCATGCGGACAAGGAGGAGGTGTTTCTTCCGCGTTTAGTGAATCATTTTCAGGGCACATTGCTTAATGTTAGACAGGCAGGTAAGGGCCGGGTAGGGCAGGTTACGGCGAAGCAAGCGCCCAAGCAAGTTATGTTGAAGTGCTCACAGCGCTGGCAAAAGTATGAATTAGTGGTTACTTGAGGCACCCCCATAGGTGGTAACGCAAGGTAATTTACGGAAAGTAAGTCCATTTCACGCCGGTTTCTCAAGTGTCGTAGGCATAGAGCAGGTGGTGAGTGGGAAGGACCAGGCATTGGATGGAGGGGTGAGTGAGGGACTGAATGACTGGGGGGACAGAAGGAGTGATATGAGTTGCCCTGCCCTGGGGGAACCTGCGCGCCCCAGTTTCCCGTCCCTGTCCGTCCTCCACTGGGTGAGGCGGTGACTGAAATATTTCCTACCTGAGGCCATGAGGCAGGGTCGACAAAGTATTTTGGCCAGTCAGATAACAGTGATATTGACAGCCTCCGAGGGCGACAAGGGGAGATGGACTTAAAGTGGTCAGCCAGCAACGGCAGAAACCGTCAACCTTTCCGACAGTGGACAGAGACCGGCACCAGCACAAGTACAGGCACAAACACAAGCACCGACACGCCCGCAACGGCAACAATAGCGCACCAAACATATAGACAGAGCGGCAGGGCGGACGGCGGGCATTCATCCATCGTCAGTCTCGAGTTACATGAAATCCCGGCCCGTTAAAAAAACAACCGAAAAACAAAAACAAAAACAAAATACCCCTCCTCTTCTTCCCCTCTCTGAGTAAAGTGCTTAATTGCCTCCACAACGATGGTGGTCTCTCACATACTCGTCACCTTTCGCTTTGCGCCAGTCCAATCCCGGAACCTTTCGAGATTTTCCTGCTCCTCCTCCCCCTTCTCCTCTTGCCCTCGACTGGCCTGTCCGCTGCAACCTTCTGCATATGCCTACATCCATCCCTCAGGTTCCTTGTCGGTTTTGGTGGGGTTGCGCGAATATAAGTCGGCTATTCACTAAGCCAAGGCATTTTTTGATGTCTTTTTACATGTGTCTTTTTTGTGTGATGGTTTTCTACCAGAGCCTTATTCGCTCGCGTCGTGTCATGTAGTTGCGATGCCATGCGAGTGTTGCAGACTTACAGACGCACCCCAGCGCACTGCACCGCCCGCTCGAGCGGACAGAGGGGAGCCTTGACCAAACGAACATTATCCTTCATCCTTCTATTGGTGCATAACTAGTTGATGACGATGGCCCCTTCCTCTGCCTGCCTTTGATATTTCATAAACGTTCTCTGATGCCATCCACGCCTTCTATAAAGCCTCGTCTGATGTGGTAGGAAAGGAAGGGCCCCCGACTGCGCATTCAAACCTCCGAATCACGGGCAGCAAGCGGCGGTGCTGGTGGCGGTACGTACTATGGGCGGGCAGGATGCACACAGGACAGTCCGGAGCCTGTTGGATTTTTGACCTGTCCTCAGGGCAGTTCGTGACCACCTCACTAGTTTGTACACGCCCTAGGCATGCTACGTGAATTACACGCACAATTCCTTTCCCATTTGCGATAGCAGGGCTGAGGGCTGGATTCCACCTTTGCAGCCCGCCTTGCAGCCATCCTCCAAACCTCCGCAGCACTGCACCATTGGCTTACAGAGGCGCATCCTCAACGCAACCTTACCACATACCCATATGCCGACTTGACCTGCGGCGAGGGTAATCGCGGCTACACGGACTGCACGCTATCCATGGATACAGATTCAGCGCTCTTCTTTCCATTTTCCTCGACGTTTTTGTCTGACGCTGCCCGCCTTCATGCACCGTGAGAGTACTCGCCCGAGTCTCCGAAAGACAGCAAAGGGGAATGTCAACAAGTTTTCTGCGGACGTACTTGGTATAGCAGGGCGCTGTGCCACAATCCGTTGTGCTTCACATCACGCAGTGCCACAGGACTTCTCCTTGGGCCGCCGCCTCTTCGCGTTCGAGGATGGGCCTCCCGACAGACCCATGCTCATGCTGGCCTCGACAGGGCTCTTATCTAATCTTTCAACGAGGGGGAAAATACGGTCAATTCCGCCTCTGAATATGTCTTAGTCATCAATCATACCTTGTCCGACCTAGGGCGACAACGAATTGGGGATTTTCCAAGACACCGATCCCCATGCCTGGGTTTTGCCCACTAAGTGGGCAATCCCCGATCCCCGGCCTCCTCTGTCATCCTGCACGTACACCTACCGCGGCACTGACAACAACCCGGCCGACCGCCCCTTTTGATACAGAAATATGGGATACGTGTTCCATTCAGATGGCCAACAAAGCTTTGTAATGCATTGTTCGCCGATTCAAAGCGCACAAGCCTAGCAAGCCCTGCGCAACCAGTCAAAGAGATGAGGAACCGCCACGTTGGCCAAACGCAGTATTCTGCTACATTCCTGGGTTCCAGCCATCGCTCGAACGGCGCAACCATTTGTAGGGGTGCCCTGATTGGAACAACGAGCGGCCGATGGATGGCGTGTCGTTGCGGGAAGCCGGATGGCTCCACCACGCATCGGCAAGCGCCCAGAAAACCCACTGGCGTTTGTCGGCAGAACAGAAACTGACAAAAGGCAAGATGTTGAATCTCTCAATGGTGCACCCAAGTGAAAGCCAAAGAGCCGCCTCAATTGCGGAGACAAGCATCAAGACTAGGTGCTGGATATGTTGCTGCTTCAACTAAACAAACCTCGAGAGGCTGGCTCATCTAAGGAGGGTTTACGCACACGAGCCCGAAAACCGAACCTCGGCGGTCTGCTCTTTCCTCGCTTTCCCCTTTGACAACGCTCCCGGGATCCTTATCCACAGCCATTGGTTCTCCACCGGGGCCCTAGGAACTTTTTGGACAGAGTGGACTGACTCGCCTTCCGAGCCTTCCTGGCCGTGCCGGAGTCGACCGTCCGTTTTGTGGGAACCACGTCAACTCCATCCCCGCGGAGTCCTTCTTTGACCCCTATCAGCGGATATGCTATGAGGGTTCTAAAAACAAATTGAAAATCGATGAGGTTGTTAGGGAGAAGGTGAACGTCAGGGATCTCCAAGACAAGAGGTCACAAAATTACTTTTCTGTGTGCTTTTCTGAGGGTTCACAGCAGAGACCATCCGTCGATCATTGCAGGGGCTACCCTTGGGTTAGAGAGAGACTCATGAAAAAAGGAAGCCCGGGCAATGTATGACCTCGAGAGAGCCTCTTCGAAGCACACGGTGCTTCCATCGCCGTCTGCGGCAGTATATGAGCGGTTCGTCCCCTATCGCCGTCCCGCCAAATCCGCGTGGCCCAGGAGGTAAGTTAAAGGGAAGAGCACTTACACATTGGTGGTCTGCGGAATTTCTTCGACAGAGTTTCCCATCGTGTCGGTCATCCAACGTATCACCCCAAAGGTCCGTCATGGTTTCCCGGGGGGTTTGTCTCACAGCTTGTTTTCATGGGCCTTGGTAGTGTATCTAACTGCACCTTGTCTGTATTACATTGCAGTGCGGACGGCGGCGACCGCAGAACCGGATATCCCCAAAGTTGACATCACCTTACGGAGCCGGTTCCGTACGCTACTCTTCTAAGCTGAGCACCACGACGCAACAACGCAGCTGTCGTCGTGGGCCCACGGAAAGGGGCGGGAAACCGGCAACCTGGAGTAGCATAGGTCGATAAAGACTTTTGGAGCAGTCGTCACTTCGTGTCATTTTCTCGACGGCGCTTGTCTGGTTCTCCCGCATCGTATGCCACTGCAGGATACGGCCTCCATCATGTTGCACTAAGCCATGCGAGGAGCAGCAGGTCGCACGCGGGGCGCAAGTCTCTAGTCGCCAGAAGCCCTCTTGTCAACTCATGTCGTAAGGGCCGGAAGAATGTTGTTGCTTGGAATCCATCACTATGGAACTTGCCTACACGCACGAGGTATGCAACGACCCAAACTAGCAACAAGAGAACGTACTGACCGAAGGAGACATTATTTGCATCGATGCTTCTTTTTGATAACTCTCTTTCTGCGTTTTTCCTCGATCGTGTCTGCAACCGCGAGAAGCAACCTGACAAGCTGTTGTTACATGATTCGCTCCACCTCGCTTTGATACATCGCAATATATGCTGGCCCGTTACACCTTTTTCCTTGGGATACACATTGTACACATGGTCTACAACCTCAACCAGTCATCCAAGCCGCTGCCCTTCTGGCCCCGAAGGTGGTGGCCAATCGCAAGCCACTCGAGCCCATAGGGAAGTAGCTGACGAGGTACCACACTAGGCAAGCCAGCTGGATGAAAGCCGAGATTAAGGTGAGGATGGTGCTATGAAGCTGGGGCGTAAGGTTGTCAGCAACGATCCTGCCAGTGTACGCGCAGCCACATTCGACTTACACCGAGCGAAAAATACATGGACAGCCCGAGCGATCCAAAGTAGGCCGCAGTGAAGGGCAGACGTGGGCCAGAGATGAGGTGCCTCGCATAAACCATCGGGCCCATGACGGCCGCGAAAGACGCCAGGAACAGGAGGGAGCCGAGTGTCCACCTAAGAGAAAAGAGCAGCCAGGTTAGCAACTAGTGGACAATTCAAGCAGCGACCGTCACGGCAGAATCCCACTCCTGCTGTAGCACTAATCACGCCGTCCTGTCACCGGATGAGGTGTTCATGGCTAGCCCGTTATGCGAGATCATCTGGCATGGGATGCGGGTAGGTGGAGAGGGGCAGAGCTCCGCAGTATGGCAACTCGTTTCCTGGTCCAACCTTCTTTTCGTAGATCTGCCGTGCCGGCAACTAGCCAGGCTGGGAGGCATCCGTGGGGGAGGGGCTTGTTGAGGGAGGGCGGAAGCGCCTGGGCGACGGGACCGAGACAAGGCAGACTGGAAACTCACAAAATAACGAACTTGCGCGGCCGCAAGGACAGCACGGGGAACAGGGCGAAGCAGATGACGAAACAGGCAAGGGCGCCCAAGTTGCAGGCACCGAAGATGAGCAAACGGTCCCATCGACTCACTAGGAGAGTAAATACTACGTCAGCATGGCTGTTGCGGAGGAGAAGAAGCGGACACGACACCACCTCGCAAGTTCGCCTGCTCACATGGCAAACCGAGACATAGCGACCAAGCTAGGTTATGCCGGCTGCAGGGGACCTGGGAGCTCTGGGTTGTGGTCGGATCTTCTCCAACAGCTCGAGCTGATGGGTCGAGAAGTGAACGAAGGCGAAGTGACTCACGCGTTGCGAAGCCTTCCTCCTCTTCTCTCCTGCTCGCAGCAGGCAGAGGCGCGCCAGCGCCCTCGGTTGTCGGGAGCTGGATATAGCTGTTGTTCTGGAACGGGTTGAGAGACTTGATGGACGACATGAGGCCGCTCTGCTGCGCCGTATTGACGGGCACATCCTGGTCCCGTCGCGACCAGCCTAGGGAGTTCATCGAGTCTCTGAACGAGGTCGACGCCATTGTATCGATGGGCGACGAAAGTCGCGAGATGTAACGATGACGCAATTACGCGCAGCTATCGTCCCTCCAGAGTCCGGAGTCTCAAAAGATAACTAAGATGGGCGCAAGCGCAGGAACGGTTGCTTTGTGTCGACGAGTATATGGTCAAGTGACAGACCTAATCAATACCGGCGGGCAGTTTCGCTCGCGGTCGGGTTGTAAAGGGACGTGATTGGGCGGAAGACGAGGTCGGGGTGATCTCCGTCGCTGGTTGCTGGGAGGGCACGGGGAGGAGGGACTGGTGTAGCGCGGCAGATGAGCGTTAGGGAAACGGGTGTCGAGGTGATTCTCCACAACCAAGACGGTCAGCTTGCTTGATATACAGGGCCATGGCCATGATGGAAAGGAAGGGGGGAGGGGGGAGGGAGGCGCATACGATGAAATGTGCAAAGAGGGTGGCCTATTCAGTGACCACCTGTTCGGTTTGTGATGCGACGTAGGCCGGTGGTCTTTTTGGTGATGACCTAGTGTCCGCGCGTACCGCACCGCGTAGTTGCAACGTAAGTCTGTCGTCGAGGCGAGGGCGAAAACTTTCGAACTGAGGAAAAGGGGGTGCTGAGGCACCTGCTACTCAAAGACGAAAGGGTTGGTGGAGGATGGAGTTGATGGAACGGAACGGAGGTCAGTAGGCAAGGCAGGGCAAGCTTGAGAATGTCTCAGAGCGAAGTAGCACAGGTGCGCCAAGGGTGGTTGAAGTCGGCCAATCAGTGATGGCTTCCTTCCCCCATGCTGGCGCCAAGGGGGGACGTACTCAACCCGCAGTGGCTCTCCAAGAATTGATCAACCAACCAACATTGTCAAGTCACAGCCCGCACCTCATTTTGGCTGCCGTCCAACCAAAGTTGGCTGTTGCTTGGCTCCATTTCTCTCTGAGTGAGTCGGGATGGGTCTGCAGGTCATCCTTATCACCTAATCTGCAACACATGATTGGAAGCCCCCGTCCACACCACGCCCAACCCGACCTACCAGAGGAGGCGCTTTGCAACCTTCAGAAGACTGCAGACATGTTGGTGGTTTAAGAACGCTGCCCGCCCTGCAGTTGATACAGTGCGGCTGCAGCTCCGAGACCTGCTGGTGGTAGCCGTGCATGAGGTGGAAAGTCGACGCCATATCAAGAAGACGAGGCCAGTTGGGGTAGGATTCTCGCCCAGCATTTCAGCGCAGTGCCGACCATTACCGTCTTTGCCAAGGACGATTACCCGTAGATTGCCACGATGTGATGATGGTGATGATCGGAAAGGAGAGGTGGGGTGGGGAGCGGTGGTCACCATCGCTCCTCGCTTCACGATACCTTTCCGTGGAGATAGGCGTAGCCGGGGGTACTTACTTTGTACATCCCAGGTTACACACGGTACGGTACAGTAGAAAACTTCCATGATGGTTGACATCACAACGCAGTACGGCGGCCTCTCGAGTGTCTGAGTTGTTCGCCTCACAGACGTGTGAGTGGGTGTGTGCCACCCCAGGCCAGATATGTCCAAGAACCCAATATCTGCGACAATACGGCGGCAGTCAGGCTCATTGTTGTCGAAGCTAGAGCAACGTCGCAGAGGGAGAAGGCAGGGCAAAGGCAACAACTCAAGGCGGTGAAGATGAAGGTGAAGGACGCCGTGCCCGATCCGGATCATGTAGGTCTTTGCCCCTTGGCGTCCAAAGCAGGTTGCCTCGACGGATTTCGAAGGTCTCAGGAACCGAATACGGGCTCTTCCTTCCATAGTTGATGCCAACAAACCGACAGTTTGGGCATCGACAGCGCTTTTCCTGGTGGGAATGAGAGTGCTGACCGCGATTGCGCAGGTATGGCGGGCTCCTCTCGTCCAACCAGGAGCCGAGCCCACCATGCATGCCCTGGGTAAGGTGTTCTTGAAATAGAGAAAACTGGTTTTTGGACGAGGAAATGCGAATGAGACAGAATCCCATGTCCTGAGCCAAGGGCATTCTGGGGCGTATCTGGCCTCGGGTTCCTGGCCGGACAGTCTAGGAGCAATGGAGCAGCCCAGTTCAAATCAGTTGGTGATGTGGTTTTTCTAGGGCAAACCAGCCATTATCAAGTGCATGACCACCTTGTTATTACCGATCCTTAAGCAGGTCCCGATGAGCGTCGTGAGTCGTCGCGGCCGGCGCGGGTTCAAGAGGTGGGTTGATGTCTTACTTGGCTGACTGGAGGCATCACGGGGCCCGACCGGTGCCCTCCATCAGGTCCCGACTCGGCCAAAAAAGGCCAGCCAAAGGCTGGCAAAACGCTCCGGTGAGAAGCAAAAGGGGGTGCCACCCCCATAATATTGGACGAGTCAGGAGATGCAGGTGAAGTGACAAGCCTCGACCAGATGATGTAGCGTCTATTAGTCGAATGCTGCCTTGATATAAATGCTAGCGCGTTTCCCTTTGGGACGTAGGGAAGAAGGAAGAGAGAAGAAAAGAGAGAACGACGGAAACGAAGGCTGAAACAACGAGTTTGAGTCTATGTTGATTCGGAACCGACAAGTCAAGAGAAGGTAGGTGAGAGATGATCCCTTTGAGTTTGGGAGAAGAAGGAGAGAATGGAAGGGAACACAAGAGTTGACATGGAAGAACAGAAACGTCAACACGAAGATTACTTCCTGATCCAATGCATCAGAGACCCGGAAGCACTTGGACTCACCAACGCACAGACCACCAAGACAACACTGAAGCGAAACGCACGCCCAGATTGCAACATCGCCGATATCAACTTCGACGCTGGAACAGAATTGAGAGACCAAGCAGAAGGGAAGGCACATAGTCGGACAAGCCCGCCCGGATCTCCAGGAAAAGGTTGGAATATTCCAGTCCAAGTCTTGGTCACAGCTTAGTGATTGCGGATACTCTTGCGCAAGCTGTTCAAGCGACCCTCCCCCGCCGGCCCTGAAGCCCCTGTACAGCAACATATCCCCATCCATCCAGCTTTTGGAGCTGACGCTCCGGCCTTCAACAACCCACGTTGTCCGTCTCCGTCTGCCTTTATTTCCAGGTAGCCCGCATTGCAACGACGTACGGGGACGCTGAACAGGCAAACCCTCGGTCGCGACTCATCTCTCATTTCCTTCCTCGGCTGGCCAACTGAGCACCGCCGGGAGTTTTGCTCCAGTCATCGGCAGGTCGAAACTCAACCTGGCGCTTGCCTCGCTCTTCTCGCAAGCTGCTGGACGTTGACGGCGCAGTTTACAACGACTGCCACCTTACTACGTACCTCTTCTCTCATCTCGTCCTACCTGCCTCTTTTGAACTCACTCCAAGTCGAGAACTTCATCGCATGCTGCTCTCCCGCGCCCGCGCAGACAACAAATAACGAGGGAAAGACGCACCAACATCGATCGGCAGGGTCCACCGCGCACTGCAACTCCGAGCCGGCTTCCGACCCCGATCTTGGCCCCATCCATCTCCAGTCTCGTCGTTCTCCAACCCCCCTCCAATCTTCCAGCTGTCGTGCCCAGCCCGCGTTCCCCGCGGAGAAATTCTTTCGTCTTTCAAGCCCGGCAAAGAACCCACTGCACGTCAACCGCACCGCTTATCCGGGACCATTCGAGACCCAAGGTACTACTCACTTTCTCCTGCTATTCAGCCAACCGAACCGTCGTCGCAGTGTTCGAGATCCTCTCGGTATCTTTGGGCCGTCGCACCACCCCGGACTTTTAACATACAGGTACATCGTCATTAAGGTTAGTGGACCATTACTGCCCACCATCTGTCTCTCTCCCTGTTTCCCACGACTCAGCCTCACACAACCGCCTCTTCCGCCACCATTTATCACACATGGCGGTCTGGCTTCTTCCCTCTCACATCACATTCCCTCCCTTCTTTTCCCTTGTTTCTGCCACTTGTGCTACGGATCTGATATCTGACTGGTGTAAAGACAACCGTTAGCCTCGACCTGGTTGCACGTTCCGTTTTGGTGTCCGCGCATCAGCCAACGCTACATCGTCTCGTCCAAAGTTCCGAGTACATTCCTCGACGTTGGCAGGCCTGAGAAGTCGAGGTACCAGAGCCCAGCCCCCAAAGTCCGACTGCCACCACCGACCGCAGTAAAGACGATTATCAGTCCCCGACCCGTCCGAACCGGGCGACCACCACCCCACATCGTCCATCTCACTCATTCCCTCTAATTACTACTCGCTACTTTTCCCCCGCCCGCCTCTTACCACCATTACCTCAGTTGATTATCGCACCTCTTTCTAGCTCGTCGCAGAGAGCATCAGCGCCGACTAAAGTACGTTAGCAGTAGCAACAGCACACGCGAGAAGCACACCACTTTGGTCCCCCTGTTGGACCCTCCCTTCCGCCGGCAAGAGGCGAAGAGAGTGTTCTCCTTCACCACCAGTTTCTCACCTCTTGTGCAACGTCAAGCGTCAGACGGAAGCCGAGCCAAAGCGGTCTCGTCACCACTCGAAAGGAACAACAGCCGCCGTGCACCTACATTATTACCCACCACCCATATTCCGTAAGTCAGCTTCTTTCGTTGCCGTGTGGCTTCGACTCGTCCGTCCTCTCTTCCTCTGTTCCCATTCTGGCCCATGCCCTCACCCCAGACCGGGGACTTGCCATGCCCTTAGCACACACACTTGACGACACCTTAAAGTCCCGAACCCCAAGGTGTCTTGTCGCATCCCAGCAAACTCTCCCCTTCTCTTCGCCGAACCCCTTCACGACCCCTTGTCTCTAAGCCGGAATCCCGCATCACGCATGGGCTTGCTCTTATTTCACATTCCAGAGACTGTACGCCGTATTAGTCCTGGCGCTTCCCTCTCCCTTGCAGCACAGCAGAAACAGCCCCAGTTTTCAATCTTGAACCGAACAGCGTTTGCCGCTGTTTACCTACCCTTACTCCAAAGGTACCTTTACCAAAACCATACCAAACGCCGACGCGAGCTTTACTTTTCTTCCACCTCCACAGGCAACTGTGTGCCCCATTTCCCAGTCCCCATCTTCCTCCCCGAAGTACGGTACCAGGTACCTTGGGTACCCCTCGCCTCTCCCTCTTCCCCCTCCCCCTCGTCCCCTCAGCGTCGTGTCCCGCATGGGCTACCTTAGCACTTGGGCATCGTGCATTTGGCGAAGACTTGACACCACACACGTCTGTCCGTAAAACACAAAGTACCAAGCTAATTATTCGCCAGCCAGCCAGCTAGCCCCGAGGCTCCTACTCCTACACCACCACTTCCACTTCCTCTTGCTCACGCTACAAGCCCCGGCTGCCCGACACCGCATTTCCATCTCGTCGCAACAAAAAACGAGTTTACTTTCCCTCTTACACCTCCCTCCAAGGCCCAACAACCACTAGTCCTCTCTTCTTGTTTGCCCTGTTCCATCGGCAAACAGGCCGCCATCATCTCTTCGTACCTACACACCTCGTCCGGCTGATCGACTGACCGACAGAGTCCACCTCTCCTCTCTCTCACTCTCTCTCTCTCTCTCTCTTTACCTCTCTCGCCTCGCTCCGACCTCCAACGCCGTCTTACTTAGGGCGCCATCTCCCACACCTTCGATCGCCTTGCATTGTATGGCCGTGTAATAACGGTTCAGTGTATTATCGACAAACATTGCATAGTCCCGACACTTTTCTCTCGCGCGCGCCCGCCCGGTGAGTCAGTCCTGCCTTGGTCGCGCCTTCCCATTCCACACCTTCACTCTCCTGCCTCGGTGGCATTCGGGGCTGCCTGCGCCAGTGTGGAGAACATCCGCATGTCCAGTCGTCAGCTCTCGTGTGTGTGTATGTGTGCGCGCGCGCTGCGAAGTGCGGCACAACTTTGATCTGCGCAACATCGCTACTACGATAAGTCGCATCGCTGACTCGCAAACTTCCAGAGCCACAACGTCAAATACGCCATTGCTCGACCCTCTCCCGAGCATCGCAGCTCCGTCCTTCGTATTTTCAGACGAAAGAGGCGGTGTAAACGGTACCACGTCTGCGAGACCCTCGACAATCGCGAAACCAACCTATTTCCTATAACACACCTGGCCCAACTCCGTGCAAGTAGTTCACGAAATGGCACAGCACGGCTTCGGCCAGTTCAACGGCGGTCACGGTGGCGGTGGGAGCATCGACCCTAATGACCTCGCCATGGGCGGAAACTATGGATCGTCCTACTCAAACAACTACAACGCCAACTCCGCGAACAACTCAAACGGCTTCTCGAGTGGCTCCGCCCTCTTCGGGGACGATGAGCTTCTCGATGGCCTCGGAAGCCCGACCGAGGCACAGCCGGGTATCCATGGCCATGGCCAGGACTTTGGTGGCGGTATGTCAGACATGGGCATGGGCTTCAACCAGACGATCTATGGCTCCCATCACGGCCTAGACCAAAATCACATCAACGGCTATTCCAACACTCCAGACGGCGACCCGATTCAGAGCCCTTTCGTGCACAGTTTCAACAACTCGCAGTTCAACCAGATGCACCATCGCCAGGCGCTCGGCACGTCGCTTCAGTCTCCTATCTCCTACTCCGGCTCACCCTTGGCTGGTTCAGATCTGACTGGTGATGCTGCTGACACCAACTACCTCAATGCTAAGAACAGAGCCAGGATGGCTCAAGCGATGCAACGGAAGGGGTCCTCCACCAATACCCGCAGTCCCATGACACCCAAGTCAGCAATGCACTCTGTGCCCATGGCGACGCAGGAATCTTCGGGGTTCGGCCCGCAATCCATCCGGACCCAGAGTATTCATGAGAAATCACCGTCTGGAGGCCAGTGGATGCAGACCCCTGCAGGCAGTATGGCGGCATCGTACGGTTCCGGCTTCTCGTCGCCTATCCAGCCCGGCCTTGCTCAGCTCAATGAGGTCATGATGAAAGGCGGCACCTCGATGCCTGCGAAGTTGGGTGTTCAGCCTGGCGGCGCGGTCTCCTCCCAAGAGATGAAGCGCAAGCGGCGCCGAGAGTCCCACAACCTCGTGGAGCGACGTCGACGAGACAACATCAACGAGAGAATCCAGGACCTCAGCCGACTGGTGCCTGCGCATCGCTTGGAGGATGAGAAGATCCGCAAGATGATCCAGAACGGTACGCCTCTGTCGCCTACGCTGTCCGGCATATCAAATCCCTCACAGGCCACTTCAGGTCTCGCTGGTCCCGGCGCTCGCCGCGCAGCTGGCGCAACAGGCAATATCACCACCGGTCTTCCTATCGAGGATAAGGACAAGGGACCTAACAAGGGGGATATCCTCAACGGCGCCGTCAGCTGGACAAGAGACCTGATGTGGATGCTGCACCTAAAACTCCAGCAACAGGAAGAACTGATGAACGCTATTGCGGAACTCGGTGGACACTTCCCATTCGAGTTGACCGAGGATGAGAAGCGCATGCAGACCGAGCTGATGGAGGCCATCTCTAAGAACGAGGCTACGGGCTACTCACGCACCAGCGGATCCGGTCTCAGAGTGCCCCATCATACCGATTTCCGCGGCGAGCCCGTCAACGGCTCAGGTAACTCGGCCGAGGGTGTCTCCGTCAGCCCTGGCGACAATAACGGGGCCGTCCTTAACAACGACCTCGGAGCTGGCAATGAGTTCTGGAACGACCCGGATGATGACGACAGCGGTCCGGCCTCGCTAAATTTTAAAGAAGAGGACGAGTTCGGCATGGATCTGACACAATAGGTCTGCTTTATCCATGACGGTTTCCCCTTGTTCCGGCATTGAAGACCGTGCTATCGAGGTTATGACTCATCGCGTGGAGCAGTCTTTGATCTCCTAATATCATTCCATGCTCTGTTCTTTGCATTCGCGCAAGCCTCTTCCTTTTCTTGCATCCATCTGGACGTTGGGGGGTTCAAGGATTCGGTTGGAACGGCGTCGTGGGGACTTATATGGCGGCTGGAGGCTTGCAACTGGCAGCAGCGTAGCATATCGTGGAGGAATGGCAATGATGTGTTTTGGTATATGGGTTTTGATTGGGTTTCATTCTGGTTCTCGGGGGGTTTTTCTTTCTTTTTGTATCGAGCATTCATCTATCGGCAGACGTGATACCTCTGGTGGGATCGGATAGGCATTTGCACCGGCTTTTCTTTTGCTTCACCTCATCTATCGGGGCGGTTTCGCAGGTTGTTATCTCCACAGGACGGACAGTTTTTTTCACTGGTTTACTTTCTTCCTTTTATTGAATTGATTTCCACCTCTCTTTTCTTTCTTAACGCTCATGCGTGCGGGCGCTGCGCACATTTCAGACTCTGTTCAAATCCACTTAGTTCCTGTACCTACTCTTCGTCCACCATCCCCTGGCGTGAATGCTCTTCGTCTCAGCATACATGGTGGCGGATCCTGTTATCCCCTTCGTCCAGCACATGCTGCAATGATACCCTCCCTTCCTTTATTGTCTGAAGTGCTCTCTATCTCTCTCCTCCATAGCCTACTCTATATCATCACCATAGTCCAACATGTTTGTTCATATTCTCCGCGAATGATATCTCAATGATCCGACTGCTCCCCTCGCCCTTTTCCGTGAGTGACAGACTACTACTGAGGCGACCACAATCTCGATATCGTAATGCGCCCTCTACCAGTGCCTCACACAGAGAAGGTGTTCGCTCATCGCCGTCAGCAAGTTCCACGCCTCCTTACGTTTCATGTCTTCCTGTAACGCGATCCTTTCGAGCGCCGTCTGCCCATTAAAGTACTTCCAAAAGGTCTGCCACGCCTTGGCGACTCTGGGGTCCTTGCTGAGCCGCTTGCCGATGGCCGCGAGGTACAGCGACTCCTTGCCCGTTGCCTTCTTGGCGTCCACGATGATGTACGGCGACATGCGCGCCAGGTGCGGCGCGTCATTTGTCGACGGGTGGTCCGTCGCCGCCGGCGGCATCTTGCGCGCGTGCGCCGTCGCCTTCTCCGCCGCCTCACGCTGCGTCTTTTCCGCAATGCGCTCCAGGCGCGCCTTCTCTGCCGCCTGTTCGATCTGCGTCGGTACGTGGGCCCCCACGCCGCCAGCGTTGCTGCTGTTGCTACCGCTGCCACTCTCGGCCTCGGAATTCTCGTCGACGGCGTCGAGGGCCGAGCTGCCGAGGGTGTTGTTGCTGGTGCTGAGGGAGGGCGTGTCCTCGGCCTCGCGTATCTCGTCGCTCTCGACCTTGTGCTCGACCTCGTAGATGATCTCGGGCCAGACGACCACATATGCGAACGTGCACAGCTGAGTCACCCAGGCGCCGCGCATGAGCCAGGCGAGCATGGCGAGGTACGTCGGGCGGTGTGCTTTGCTCGGGCAGAAGTGCTTATACGGTCGCGGGGCGTATGAGAGCTCGGCGAGGAAGTTGGTGAGCGGCGGGGCCAGGGGAAAGGTCTTTTGCCACTCGAGGCTTGCTCTGGGCAGGTTGCGCGTGTCGCAGTTTGGTGACATGATGTATATGTCGCGGGCGTGGAGAGGCGGGATGGCGATGGCACGGCGCCAGAAGATAAAGTGCTGTGCGTATTTGCGGACCTGGCTCAACGTCAAGACATTACTCTGGCCAACTTGGTAGAATCTGGACCATGATCAGCAAATATTCCTAGTGTAACAGAGAAATACTTAGATCTTACGACTGGGTCGGCTTCGATAGTCGGGCAAACTCAACCATGGCCACAGTGCTGGGGTCTGGGTCTGCTTGCAACTCGGCAATGATCTTCTTCTCGTCGCCCATCAGCAGCAGAGCGAAGTTGCGGTCCAGGAACCCGGGCTCGTCGATAGTGTCTTCGCCTATGAACGAGTTGGCCGTCGTTAACCAGAGGCCTCTCTGCTCCGTCTGCCCGTAGTTATGTAAGTCAGTGATGTAGAACGGCACCGGAATCTGGACTGATGGGGTTATCGGCCCGGCAGCCGTGTCAAGCTGGAGAGCCGCAATCTTGTTCTGAGACACGGCTTCATAGATGTCCTGGACGGAGGCTGCAAGTGACGATGCCGTCAGAATCTCGTTCCACAGGGAGCTCATTTTGCGTTCTGTCGTCATGTCAGTACGGCAACGAAGCTGCCAGAGAGTTATGCTTACTGTCTTCTCGGCCTTTGTCTTTCAATGCCGATATGCGCTTCGACTCCTTCCATACGAACTCGCTGTGCTGTTGACAATACTTGTAGGCCTTGTTGATCTTCTTGATGATGTTCAAATACAGGGTAGCAACGAGCTCCTTGGCTTCATGCTTCTTCGGGTTCAGAATAAAGACCAGGTTAAACATCGTCATGGAGGCACGTTTGTCGTCAGCCTCGTCCTGCTGGGGCTTCTCTTCTTCCTTTGACTCGGTCTGCGACGCATCGGCGCCGTTGGGCGTGTCTTCATTATCCTCATTGGGGTCGAAGTCGACCAGCACGGCCGACTCCTCTGTTCGTACGGACTTGGCTCTCTCTGTCTTGCCTTTCTTCTTTTTCTTTTTCTTCCAGGTCCCGCTTTCGGGGACGTGTATAGGATAGGAGACGCAGTACAAGGGGTCCAGGGAGAGTTGGAAAAGCTTCTTGTGGTAGGCTCTCCCCGGCGTTAGGATGCTAGCGAGGTCCTTGGTGGGAAAGCCAGCCACATGCTCCCAAGGCACAATCTGTGTGCCCTCATCCGTGACTAGGTGGTCGTCTCCAGCGGTCCATTGCTGTAGGTCGCCGGCGTTGTTATCAGCGTCTAGCGATCCGGGCTGGTTGAGACGCTCCAATAGGATGTCGTCATGTTCGGCCGAGGTGTCGGCTTGCTCGTGATTTTGAGACTGGGCATTGGGCGGCAAGACATGTGGTGGGTAGTGGAAGACGAAGTTAGGGCCATCACGGGATCTGTTGATGACTAGCGCCACGGCCAGGAAGTTGGACGGATTCGGGAGCACAGGCGGCGCCATCTCGGGGGCGATAGGAGATCACAGATGCAAGCGCTCATGTAGCAGGAGGGGGCGGTGAGTAGATCGGGTCTATCAACGTTGTCGTGCTCCGTCTCTCATGATCAAGCGCTTGGTGTATTGATAGTCAAAGGTTTGTGTGAGCTGGCGCTAGACAGGCAAGCACCCTACATTCTCCGAAATGGAACTCCGGCGCGGGGGCGGGACGGGCGGCTGTGGGTGCTCCGTTCCCTTGACGTTGACGGGATGAGTCGCCGGTTCGACTTAGTCTGATGTCTGAGTTGAGGTGAGGTGGATGAACCAGATGGCTGGTTGGTTCAACTAGCAGGATCGCAATGGATCGTGAGAGAAGTGGCGAGGGAACGCAGCCAATGGGCCACAAGCTGAGTTGCTACTGCAGCGCTGGGCCCCCGGGGCGGTGGAAGCGTAAAGTGGTCCGAGCACAGCTGGTTCGGTACCGTTTGTTCGCAGGAGTAGTGGGGATGAGGCTCTCAAGATTGGTTTGGGCGGTGGGCGGTCCGGTGCAACGGTTCTACTAGGTACCAGCGGCAGGCCCTCTACTCTGTGCCGTCCCGTCAGCCAAGCAGCTGCATCGGCCAAAAGTGTCTCTCTACTGCGGGCCCAGAGGTGCCGCCGTCACATGTGTTTGTCACTTGAAGTTGGGGGCAGTCCACTTGGGGATGCTTGTTGGTCCGGGCCCAACTAAGACATTGCATTCCATCTCACCCAGAGGCTGGGCTGGGCTTGGTCAGACCGCATGAAGTGAGAGACACGTTAAGTCGGTGAGAGCCTTCCAGCCCCCAAGTTTCATCGAGAAAGACAAGAGTGCAATGAGTGGAAAGAACGACCTAAGGGTCTCAAAGATGCATACAAGGCGTGGAGAGGCGCTGGACGCGCGCATGTGGGCACAGTTGAAGACTAAACATTCCGTTGCAGCTGGGTTGCGTTGGCCACGACGCAGTTTGCTCACTGCCTTCGACGACTAGTTGTTCGTGTTTTCCGTGTCGATCATGTCGGGGGAAAAGGGAAGGAGGGGGACGTCTCGGCAGACGATGGAGAAAGGAGGGGGGTGACCACAGGTCAGCTCCAACAATGACGAAATTTCGGCATGGGAGTTTCGGATCGGATGTCCTGTTGGACGAGCCCAGGGGGACAAAGAATCCCAACGACTGGACGGGACGCTGCTCGAAGATTGGTCCCATTCGTCGAGCCTTTGGGACTTATCCAGGCCAGCCCGTTGTGGCTGTCACACTGCATGAGCAGTCGGCTGCAAGGCCCAGAGATATGGGTGTTTAGGGGACTCTCAGCAGGCGACGAAGTGTGGAGGGGGAGGGGGCGAGGGGACGTGTTTGTGGATGGGAGGCAACAATGACGGTGGAGGACCGTCGAGCAACCAAGACGAATGAGAGGCGAGGGAAGACTGAAGAAGAAGAAGAAGAAGAAGAAGAAGAAGAAGGGCAGAGAGAGGCATTGGAAATGTATGGTACCGGCCCCGTCAATCTCTAAGTTCAGTGTAGGGTGCGCGCTCTCAGTTGGCCCCTTCCTTGGATGTCGATGCCGTGACGCTCGTGCCACGCGTCCTCAGCAGAGAAAAACAAAAAGGGAAAAAAGGGGGAAAACTAACCAACGTTTGGTTGTGCAGCAATTGTGGAATTGACTGATCTTCTTCATCTGGCCTGCAAATATTAGTGTAGAGAGGCGTTGGAATGCCACAGACCCCCATTTGTCCCCGCTTGACGACGACGACCCTTAAACCCACACTCATGTGGCTCTCGTACTACGCCGCAGAATGGCGGTGGCTTGCTCTGCACCTTTCACATGCTGTCTCTGCCATCTCTCTCTCTGTCTCTTTGACCCCGTCTCTTCCTGTTCCTCTTGCCTCGATTCGTTGACCGACGACGACAAAAGGAGAATAGTCACGACGCACCACTTGTAATTTCCCCAGCGACAATCTCACTTTTAACTACCACCGTACCTTAGCGACGACTCTTTTTCTCGACCTTTGGATCCGCACGAGGAAGGAAAAAGGTCTCGTGCTCGACTCCAATCGACGGCGCCAAAATCCCCGACGACTGCTCTCTCGACATTTTTTCGAATATCAATCCTACAACACCCACGTCCTCCCGCCGTCCCTTCTTCTTCCCTTATTCTAGACTCCTGACCCCTAAACGTCCCCCGCCTCTTACGTCGCCCATTCTTACCACCGCCTGTCCTCCCTCGAATACCTTCTCCTCGCTCTCCCTTTACTACCCCTTACCTCGCGCAGACCTCCTTCAAATCCCTTTCCAAAGCAGCCTAGAGTCGCACGGCATCTCCGATTGAAGAACCGCATTGCTGCTGTTTCCAAAATCCAACGGGGCATTTTTCCATTTAACGACTGACCTCTCGGTATTGTCCTTGCCCTCTCGACAGATACACACATCGAGACATATCCCCTTCCCTCCCTCACCTACTCAGTCTCCCTTTGGTCAACCATGACCCAAGGTGCAAGCAACGGCCACCCTCACGGGTTGGCGCTGCCACACGTCCGAGCACTTCCCCTTTTCTACGACAGCGAAGATTCCCAGCAATCTGCGACTCGTCTAATCCTGACCGTTCGACCAGACTGGGCCTCCGATGACTCCAACATCGAATTCGTCCGTTTCACCGACGGCATCACCAATACCTTGCTCAAGGCGATCAACAAGCGGAAGGGCTGGTCTAAGGAAGACATAGACAGGGAGGCCATCTTGCTGCGAGCATACGGCAATGGAACCGCTGTCCTCATCGACCGAGAGCGCGAGGCCCAGAACCATGAGCTGCTCATGAAGTACGGACTGGCCCCTGAGCTGCTTGCCCGCTTCCAGAACGGCATGCTCTACCGCTTTATCAAGGGTAGCGTGACAGCCCCCGACGACCTAAGGAAGCCCGCTATTTACAGGGCTGTCGCCAGCAGGTTGGCCCAGTGGCACGCGACTGTGCCCTGCATTACCCATCCGACATCGACGAACGGCCATGCCCAGAAGAACGGTGCCAACGGCCACGAGGACCCCGAGGCCATCATCGAGAACGTCGCACCTGGTAAGCCCGAACCGAACCTGTGGACTGTGATGCAGAAATGGATCCTGGCGCTGCCTACGAACACACAAGTCCAAAGGGAGAGGCAAGAGAAGCTCCAAAGGGAACTCGAATACATCGTGAAGGAGTTCAGCCAGCGCCCCGGTCTTGGCGTCGATGGTGTAAGCTGCACTTACCTGAACCCTACAAGCTTGACCTTGAATGCTGATCGCTCTCTTCCAACAGCTCGTCTTTGCCCACTGCGATCTCCTGAGCGGAAATGTAATTGTGCTGCCTAGCAGCTTGCCTGCCAAGGGTGGCAAGAAGGAAGCCACAGTGACCTTCATCGACTACGAATATGCCACGCCTTCTCCGGCGGCATTTGACATCGCCAACCACTTTGCCGAGTGGGGTGGATTCGACTGCGACTACAACGTGCTGCCCACCAGGTCCCAGCGCCGAGAATTCATCGAGGAGTACGTTCGCTCGTACTTCAGATACTCCCAAGGTAGCCCGGGCGTCGATGTCGAGGCCGAGGTCCGGAAACTCAACGACGAGGTTGACCTCTTCCGTGGTGTGCCGGGATTCTACTGGGGCATCTGGGCGCTGATCCAAGCCGTCATCTCGGAGATTGACTTTGACTACGCCTCGTATGCGGAGACGCGCCTCGCCGAGTACTGGGCGTGGAAAGAAGAGAAAGAGGGCAGCCGGGCGGCGGCCGGCAGAGAGATGCCCCTGCGCGAGAGGCGGTGGGAGCAAGTGGAGTAAAGCGACGAGTAGGTAATACGAGCAGACCACTCAGACGACGCCTCCTCTTTTGACGGAGGTTGTGATGACGCCAACCAGTGGAAAACATGAAGAAAATGGGGGGAGGGGGGCATATCGCGGGAGTATGGCAAGGATTTCTGTACATAAACTTCAACTGCGAAACAGAAATGGATCGACGGGAGCGAAGCATGATATCGACACGGGCCGGCGTCATTCAACATGGGCTCGACGAAGGCCGGGAAAGAGCCCCGGGGCGTTTCGGGTATGTGTCCCTTAGACAGGATTTCATTATACAATCAAACTTATTACCATGTCGAGAAAAAAAAAGACCAAAGCCATCATCTACAGAGAAGAGGGGACGATGAATGACAGAACCGACCAACAACGCGCGATACTTTGAGCTCACTCTATCATAGTTTACGCGAGGTGACCTCACAAGAACTTACAGGAACCTGCACACTTGCTACATACAGCATAATGAAATAAACCCGGGAATAACTGATTTCAAGACTCCAGGTTTCGATCCGAATCAAGATCAGGCTCCGATTTGTCCGGGAGTAGCTCCGCCCTTTTGGCCAAGAATCGGTCCTCTTTCAGCCCGCCAAGGCGAGGTGAGGTAAGGCCCCGTGGCACACCACACGCTGGTGGCCCCTGTCCCTCTTACCGTCCGGACGGGTTGTGGGCGCTGTGATCCCACGCACAACTGTGCATTTCTGAATGGGGGTTTTCCCCCTTGTCTGCCGCGAGTCAGGCTGGTGTTTAAAACCAGCTACAAGAAAACCAGGAAGCAATCTACGGTACCAATGACCACAGCACGGGCAAAAGGCAAGTAGAGTGGTTCCAATGTCGCATGTGTTGCGAGTGTGATATCTGCAGCCTGTTAGCACATGTTAGAATTTAGGGAAATTCTGCCCACCATAAAGCTACCTGACCAACCACCGATCCCTTCCCCAATCTGCTCTCCGTTTTCCTCTTTTGTGTCCATTTTCAGCCTCTGCACTGACCATCTCAACCACAGTAAGTTGGGGGGAGGGGTGGTTTGGTCTGGGCATGTTCTTTTTCTGCCCTTTGGTTATCTGTGCGCCGTCAGCACAGAAGCTGATGGCCATCGGTCGAGGAGGAGCTGAGGTTGCGGAGGTTCGACGGCGCTGGTGGGAGGGGGAAGGAGAGTGACAAGTTCAACGCACCTCCGACACTCTTACTCGGCTTCAGCGCCGTTCGTGGCACCCAGTGAGTATCCGCACCTTGCCCGACCTAGGTAAAGCAGCATTAAAGATATTTCGCCTAGGCTAGAGTATAAACCGTCGTAACATTGGTAGTCAAATAACAAACCGCCCACCGCCCCCGGTAGAGTAGTAGTACCGATACGGACAGTAAAGCGTCGTGATGGCCATTCTTGCAATCGAGATCTGTCGAGTCCACGACCGAGGGAGGCAACAGGCTGCTCGCGTGTTGCTGAATGGGAGCAGGTAGTCGAGATTAACGAGAACCTTAATGACTGAGAAGCCCTGGAAGGGGGCAGTAATTCGGCATTGCCATCCCATCGATCAGTCCTCTGCGGAGGTTTCGTTTCGGAGGCATGAGCCGCTGGGCCAACCGTGCTGCTCCTGACGCGCGTGGAAGTGGTCAATAGAAACAACGGGTGACGGCTCACCGATACGCCATTCAAAATCTAGCCTGGCTGATCTCATAAAATGCACATGGTTACAGGAACATGTGTGTATTCAGGTCGATCATTCGGACGAGACCTGAGCCTTCGATTCGCCGTCCAGCTCGTGAAATTCAGTCTGCCCATGAAGTCAATTGAGTGATCTGGATATGATGTAAGATGACATATCTTGTTCGGTACCAGATCCAAGGATCAGGATACTGGCTAACAGAACCAGGGCGAGTGGGTTTGCAAGGAGGATGAATTCCCCCGCCGAACCGAACCGAAGCCAGGATTAGGCCCGAGGGTAAATTATTGGGGTGGATGTCCATTCAAGGTGTGCGCGTGCCCAGCCTGGTGCTGGGACAGTCCAGACGGCCAGACGGAATCACCGCCGAGGATGCATGGTTACTGTACCGTAATAACACCAAACGTATGGCAGAGTAAGAGACGGCTAGACAAATCCCACCCCCTGTTTTCGGTGACCAACCGCAACTTTGATCTCGGTGGCATCCTTACCTTGAGAAGCTTTCGACTATTTGGCAGGACGTGGCTCATGCGGTGTGGGGATCGAAAAAGGAGCACGCGTGCCAGGCTATCATGGTATAACCATGGTTTAGTGCAGCTCATGCCGCAGTTTATTGAGTGTTGTCGGACTCTGCGTTCCGTCGCCATTGATGGGGTCTTCTTGATGCCTTGCAGACCCTGCGTGTACGAAACCTCCGTTTCCCCTGGACGCACCTGCGGCCGAGTTAGCATCAGATCGCTTAGAGCAGCCTTTTGGACGAAAGTTTTTTGGTTTTTGGGTAGGTTGACATGATACTGTTAGATGACCGAGATGCGTGAACGCGAAGAGGGGGTTGAACTGTAACAGGATAAGAATCTGTGGTTAAGATGGCGTTGCGTGTGTGAGGTGTCATATCCGGATACCGCTGGCACAATGTACTTTTCTTCCATGCCTTGATCAGTGACTTTTGATTTCCCCCGTTCGAGGGGAAACGTGAAGAAAAGAGGATAGACATGAAAAGGGCTCCAAGGGCATCACCCTACCATTGGTGATGCCTTGATCTTTCGCAACTGCACGCTATGCTTGGCCCGACCGACTCCATTCGCCGTGTGATGGTCGATGCAGGCTTCGCGCGTCTCCCGCTGCTTTAACAAGAGCTTGCTCCTAGTTGTGGAGCTGTAAGCTGTAGCTACGGTTCCCCCTCGTCCTCGCCCGCAGCAGCTACCTGCAGGTTGCAACGGTGACTCGGCACATGCTTGTTTCTGCCGGGACTGGCCCCTAGCATCGTACCACGGACTCTGTGGCCCACGTGGAGACTTGGTCCGTGTGGGCGTGGGTATATTAACCGTGAGTATGGCTCCAATTGCCTTCTGGGCGCGTCCGTAGCGGGAATCTTCCAAGGAGAAGGGCGACAAAGCGAGATGAGTGTTGAGAAGAAGACCAGTCAGCGATCTCCCCAGAGCCTGCGGCGGAGAGCTGTGCGTAGGTTGCGTGGTTGCGCAGCCAGGCGAAGCAGGGCGGAAATGTCGCAATCTCTCACCCACGGAAGGATTCCCCTGCACTGGCCTGTTGATGCTTCGAGAACCGCCCCAGCCCTGGAAAAGAACTTGACGCCGCAGGCTCTAACTAGCTAGCACACTGCGTAACAGAGGGCATGGCCAAGCCCAGCGGTCTGTGGGCGCGCAATATCAGCTACATTACCATTAACCTAGGTGCCAGCAGTCGAGCCCCGTCGATATGAAGAGTGGCCAGCTAAAGCCTTGAAAGGAGAGAAGGGGCAGCGCGCGGAACCCCCTTTTTGTTGCCAATGCAGCTAACAGATGTCAAGAGCCGAGGATGGGGCAGACGGACTGGCTCGGGACGAAGGCGGAGGGCACGCAAAGAGGGCAGAGGTAACGGGTAGACAACAAGGCTAAGTAAGCGTCCGTTTGGCCTGGTCTCGTCTCATGTTTTCCATCCAATTCCTTTGATCGGCTTTTGTTGGACTTGGGGAAGCGGCCGGCGGTCGGAGAGTCGGAGAAGGCGCAAGCGGCCCCACGTCAACGCCCACGCCCAGAGTCGTGGACCCTATCAACGTTGAACGGAGCTTTTCGAGTCCTCGGGTTTGTTTCTCCACAGCTCTCATTCATTCTTCTATCCTCATCGACGCCTCTTGCTCAGCGCCTCCGCTTTCGAGACGGGAGATAAAGCAGCGGAAGACGAGACCCTGCAAGGAAGCCCCTACCAAGAAGCGTTGAGGGGAGTACCTGAGAGGTGTGTGCTGAAGGGGCTGGAAGCCAGTCCGGCTATGATTGATAGAGTGTCTGCGGCCGCTGACCACCCCCTCCACTATCCAACGGTCATGAACCCCCCCTGTTGCTCGCTCAGTGCCCCAGTCCGCAGTAGTTCGAGATTTCGCAATGTAGCAGTCACCATGGAAGCAGCTCGCTCGACATCTCTCGCTGCGGGCACAGCAGCGGCAAACAGCCTGCAGCGTGATGGCAGTCTCTATTGTGGGCTGGTGAGAGTTACGCAGCAAGAAGCTAGCCAGCCAAGCAAGTGGCTAATGTAACGAGGTAGGGGAGAAGCTGGGATGAGCCGGGGGTGTGAAATACCAGCTGACAGGGACTGAAGGGTGCGTAATGCTTGTGGCCCACTACCCTGCGAGTTGGAGGGCAGGACGGTTCCAGGACGGGCGTCACGGTATCAAGACGGGCGAGGTAGGGCCGAAGGAGAGCTGATAAGAAGCGCAAGGCGTGCGAAATCAGTATCTGTCACCTTGCCCTGTCTCGTCTCGCCTTGTTTGCTAGATTCAAAGACGTCCATTATGAAGTTGTCAACACTTGGCAGGTGAATGACCTCCAGGCCGAGTGCGTTAGATTGGAGAGCTTATTTGTTGTGTAGTGCAGCGGAGGCCAATTATTGAAGGGGCGACAGACGAGCTGGCTGAGAGACGGTGGACGACGCAGGCAAGGCAAAGCAGGGCAAGTAACGCGTATGTTCGGCCGTGGACCGGATGCGCAGATGCGGCGAGAATACTTCGAAACCCTTGAATATATGGGTCGGATGGTGGCCGAGCTCTCGCACAGGGCCCCAGTCATGTTTGAGAGGGAGTATTTCTTGGGGGTTGTCCCTACTCTGCCAGTAGCAAGAGGCAGATATCGATGAATGGCCCGGGATAGATACCCCTCCGACGAAGTCAAGGGCATGGTAGTGTTCTTGGGCTCTAGCCAAGGTCAGAACCATCATCCCCTGACAGAATGAACAATTTTGTAGTAGTGTTCGCGGTGGGAGGAAATCGATAGTGGAAGAGAAACTGACGCCTGTTGTTGTTTCTGATGTTGGCGAGATGACGGAGAGCATCCATCAAGTAAGGTAGGGCAGCTTACTTGCTGTGGCTCAGCACGGTGTCGGCGGCAGACTGTATAGAAGTGTCGAGGGGTGACGCTAGAGGCGGGTTGGCGGGGGATATTGCAACAACCATGTTCTACGGAACCAGGCCTGGAGAGTGCCTGAAATGTTAGATATACTAACAAATGGAGAGATGCGAGCTGAATTAATTATGCGGGCGGGTATTGTCACTTGTTAGTTCCAATTCGATATCCATTCCCACGAGGTGGTACGGAGTACCTACCTTGGCTGGTCGACTTCGAGGAGGACGGGATGTGGTATGTACCTTGCCTTCATCCTTCCTTATTTCCTGGTCATCCATACCCCGTACCTGCCCTGACTTGCCTTGCCTTGCTTTGCCTTGCCTTGCCTGCGGATACTGCGTACCTAATCCATCCAATGCTTGCACGAGCAAGAGCAACCTTCCCAGATCCCGGCCGGACCTGTCGCCGCTCTGTGAGACCCTCCTCTCCTTCCGGTCCCGTCCCCAACCCTCAACTTAGACTCCAACGTCGCTCTCGGCTCTTTTCGTCTGTCAGGACCATCCAGTCTCTCTCTTCAGGTCTCCATTCTCCAGATCCATACACCCCTGTGGTGCGGTTACCAAGTTCAAAACCCAGTTGTGGTCCCCTTCTCACCTCCAAGCTGTATCCTATTCGCCTCTCTCCCTCATCACTCACCAGTCCACTCTGACCTTGTCGCTGCTCCTCCCATTCTGCTCTCCATATCTAATCAAGGCCGTGAGCCACGCACCCCACTTCCCCAAATCAACCCTGGCCCGATATTAAGGCAATAAAAAGAGCTATCACCCCAATGAAGGAGGAGACCAGCAGTGCGATCGGGTACGGTGCTTCCACTCGCTATTCAGGCCAATACCACCGAAAATCCGACTTCCACCTCCACTGCCTTCGCGCTGCATCGTGTTTTGCCTCCTGAGAATCTTCTTATTTTTGCCATCCCTTTGACCTCGTTTATGGCCGTATGCTCGTTCCGTCTGAAGTCGATTCAGATAAGAGACGGGAACCAGACCGGCACAGAGGACCAAGCTTGCATCGGAAACAAGACCCGAGACCGCATAGCAGCAGCAGCTAGACTTCTATCACTGGTGGACTGGAACTGGAACGGAAACTCGACGGATCAAGTCCCGCCCAAGCAAGCTGGGTCAGGCTCGCCTCCCGTACCTTACATCGCCTCACTCGACCTTGACGACCCCGCCGGGGATACAAAAGAGGCAAGAAGCTGAAAATAAATGGAAGGCAGGTTTCTCTCATCAACCAAAGAGAGAGGAGAACCTGCAAAAGTCGGAGAGAAACAAGCAGGGAGGGAAGATTACGGATACGCGTCTGCCGTCAGCAAAAAGCGATGAACCCAGCCATTCGGTGTACAGTCCATTCCGACCTTGCACAACGCCTGCGACACCACCAGCAAAAGCAACAACAATAACGATAACATTAACGACAATAACAACAACACCATCGCCACCCGGCTCAACAACTAGTGGCACGCGCAGTTCGTATGCATCTATAGACCCTCTGAGAAACAACATGATTCCGGCGCCCCAGGCTTCTTTCTGATGCATACTAGTCGAAGCGACGTATAAACGGGTGAGCATTTACAAGAGCAGAGAATTGGAATACTCATGTCGATTTATCCTGCCTCCCATTACGCCCTGTCTTACTACCAATTCGAGTAACGCTCAAAGTGTCGTCGTCGTCGGCTGGAGGAGGACGCCCTCGAGGCCCGGGAGGAATGGCGGCCGATCCTCACAACCTCCCCGATCCGGGCCTCGACAGCGCCATCCGCCAACTTCTTGCTCAGCAGGCTGATATCCAAGCCAGGCTCGCCGCCTTGCTGCCCGCAAAGTATGGATCCAATGTCAAGCTGGAGCTTGACATGCTCCGCCACAAACTGCGAGTTTTGCAGGCCTGCTCTGAACATCATCGTAAGTTCATCTCCTGCTCTACCTTTTGCTTGCTCGACCTTGCTTTGGTGGTCTAATTTGTTATTTTAGACCTTTCTCCTATTCCAGTTGTTTCTGAGCTTGAAGAGGCCAGATCATTACAGCACCGGTGCGAGTGTATCGAGACTGCTTTTCTAGAACAAGGTAAGTTGACACTCCGCCAGATCGAGCTTGAGCTTGCCTGTAGCGCGCCGCCTCCTAGTAAATTCCTAACTCCATGTCCAGGCCATGATTTTTCAGACCCAAGTATGGCCGATGCCCTCAAGCGGTCGCTGTACGATGAAGCGCCAGCAGGCTACGCAGCCTGGTTGGATCGTAATCTTGCTAGCTACGATCCGGTCATCCGCGGATGGAAAATGAGGGAAGGCCTACCATTGTCGTCTCGATCCGCGTCGTCCTTCAAATGCTGGGATGAGAATTGTATACACTACATTTACGGCTTCTACAACAAGGACGACCGGGACAATCATGCCCGAGAGCATACTGTTCACACCCACCGTGACTCGGGAATGTCTGTTGACAACACTCCGCCTCTCCCATTTCACGATTATACAACATCCCGGCTATGGGGTCCTGACACGAGAAAGCAGCCGCTGGCCCTTCAACTCCCGAAACCACCGCCTGGTACCCAACTGGCTCCGTTGACGACAACAGGTCAACCTAAAGACCGTCGTGACAATCCGCAGTCCTACTCGATGGTTAGCGACCCTTCTGGCCCTGGACGTGGCTCAGTCGATTCTGAGGTCGACCCTTTGCTCCCCCTCTCAAGCGCAGCAGGGTTGGCCAGTCTCGTCTCCAGTCCATCGGCGAGCTTAAGCTACTCCAAGACTCAGGGCCTTGTTTGCGCTGTGTGGTGACAAAGCAGCCGGTAAGGCCAACAGTCCTCAAGAGCAGACCTCTTGAAGTTACTGACAGATGCTCACAGTGCGACTCCTATGAGCCTTGCTACTACTGCGCAGACCACCCCCTTAGCCCAGGCAATGATTTCTGGAAGGCAATCGGTTGCCATCGCGGCTCTCTCGGTGCCTTCTCTGACATCATGCTTCCAGGTTGGTTTCAGTATCAAGAAAGAAACACCAGCTCGATCTAACAGGTGCAGCGCCAGTGTCTCCAAGACAAACCCAGACCCCGATTACATCTCCGCTCACTCAGCGGAGAAGCATGAACGAGCATTTGGAAAACCATTATCGTATATCTTCGGACATATTACATGCTGTCAAGACGAATCTCGACTTTGATGACGGATTTTGGTGGACAGAGGAGCTCGCAAATATTTCTCTAACTAACCCAACACTTTCAAACTACTCCAATGACGCGATGGAGCGCCCGCCACCAATCCTAAGCATACTAACAGCGAGCTGGAACGGTGGCGGAACTGTATACAATTTCCTCCACCTTCTGAAGACGAGCGGGATGGTTGCAACAACGAGAGAGATGGAGGAAGCAGTCTTCCCGGTGCTGCATCGAGCCAAGGTACTCTTGCGAGAAGTTATATTCTGGGACCTTCAACAGCCGGAACCTTCAATCCGTCTGGATGGTGGGCCGCCTCATCGACCCCTATTTACCGACGAGATCGACCAAGACGCACATCATCGCCTGCTATACAACTGCATGGCGCAGTTTCTCCAAGCATTCGAGCGTGCAACCATTCAAAGAAGGCCACAAGACCCGAGAAGCTGGTTTGCCGTATTTATTGCGTTATGCATATTCAGCGTTGTCCGTACGATCCTGGTGGATATTGCATCTTGTCCGCCGAGACGCTATTCCTCCCATACGCCCCCGACTTGGAGAGCGACGAGCGGCGTTCATGCAATGCACAGCGTCTACAAGCTCTTGGTCACGCTTTTCGCTAGTTCTGGGCCAATGCTGCTCGACGAGAAAACATTTGACCTAGACGAACGGGATAAGGCCTTGATGGAATCACTGTATGTGATTGTGCGAAAAGATACTTGGGCACAGAAGGGGTTGGCGTCCTCGAAGGATTTTCTGTTGCACCTTGGAGATGGCGATATGGAAGGCACAGCCGCGTTCAACGGATTTCTGCGGCAAAGAGTCCCTTCGCGGACCGGTATGTTCGTTCTACCACCCATTGCCAAACCGGGCGAAGAACCGAGGCATCCGATGTATGATCCTCGGGCTTTGGGCGACCCCTGGATCCCGAACCCGACCCCGCTTTCGGACCGCGACCTGTTCAGTGCGACGGGTGGCCCCGAATACCTTACTTCTCCTCAAGGGATGGATCCTCTGGGTCGCAGACATACGGTTGGGGAAAGTACAGCATTCCCTCGAGGACCCATGCGGTCCTTGGAATCTCCGCTCTCAGGCGGTAGAGGGCGGCCTACGTACCAGCGGCCGCCGTTACGTCGTGTCTACTGCATCAAATGTAACGAATACCCAGAAGGATTCAGAGGTGAGCACGAACTGCGAAGACATACCGACGCCAAACATGCTTCGTTGGTCAGGCGCTGGGTGTGCACCGAGCCAGATAGCTACAGCCCGACTCTGCCACAGCCAGTCATTCCGTTGTCGAAATGTAAAGCATGCGTGACGCAGAAACGATACGGAGCATACTACAATGCTGCGGCACATCTCAGAAGAGCACACTTCAACCCGCATAGGGGGGGGAAAGCAAGCGGGGACTGGCCACCTATGACCATTCTGAAGGACTGGATGAAAGAGGTACGACAATCTGTCGATATTCAAGACCAGGATGATTCTAGTGGAGCAGAGGAGGTCGATTACAAACCGCCGCCAGAATACTTCGCTCAGGCACCGCCTCCTCCGCCGCCGCCAGCACGCTCTCCCACCTTTGGGCCGACGATTTTGACAGCAGCGCTGCCAAATGCTCCTTTGATGATCGCTCCCGCGGAGCCCATGGTTTCTTCCCAGATGAGCAGCCCTTCAAGCAAGACAATAGACAATCGCACGCGATGCCCTCACCCAGACTGCGGCCGGGTATTCAAGGATCTCGCGGCACACATGCTCACTCATCAAGAAGAACGGCCAGAGAAGTGCCCTATAGAAACGTGCGAGTATCACACCAAGGGATTCGCGCGGAAGTACGACAAGAATAGACACGCATTGACACATTATAAGGGGACAATGGTCTGTCCTTTTTGCCCGGGTGTGGGAACGGCATACGAAAAGGCGTTCAACCGAGCCGATGTCTTCAAGCGGCATCTAACATCGGTCCACAACGTGGAACAGACGCCCCCAAACAGCCGCAAGCTCATCATCAGCGGATCCGGCAATGTCCGCGGTGACGGCGCCAAGTGCTCCATCTGCCAAAGCTTTTTTGGTACGGCTCAAGAGTTCTACGAACATCTCGACGACTGCGTTCTTAACGTCATCGTGCCGACTTCAGCGAAAACACCCAGGGATTCGTCAGTGTTGCCATCGACGTCAGGGTTGGAAGGGAGAGACCGGCTTGGCGAGGGCGAGGGTATCAACGTGGAATCAGGGTCGCCTGGGGGCGAAAATATGGATACAAACCCATAGCGACGGGTGTAGAGTAAGGTAAATGGAGAGGATTGTCTTGATTTATGTGCCATGTGTAGGATGGATATCTTTCCCCAAATACCCCCATTGTTTGCAACACCTTTCAATCTAGCGTAACTTATTAATGATACGATACCACTGGCCCACGGTGGCCTGATTCTTTTTGACAGTAACTATTGCTCTCGACGCTCTTTCGGCATGCACCCGGCTCAATCGTTTAGTGTGCTCCTGTGCTTCTGACAGGTATGCCTCGGCATTTAAAGCCGAAGGGTATTGTCGATGATGTCCAAGACTGAGAAACAATGTGGCAGGTATTCGACATGTTATTACTAGCTTCGGTATACAACGGATGACGTACTACCTCCAAGTGGCTGTCAGTATCTCATTCCATCAACAAGTTCCCAGCGCCTGTAAACCGAGATCACCCCATCCATATTTACATACATTTCCGTGACCAATAAGTACTTCATCTCTTCGTGTTGCCCATCTCATCCTGTAATGGTTGCGTGCTGGTACAAAAGGAATGATTGTAGAATGAAAAGGAGAACACACACATCCACACACACAGAGAGATAGGGGGTGGGGAAGGGAGGCAAAGCTTTGGTTGTCTTGGAACCTTTTCACAAAGCTTTTCAAACCTCGAAACCGACAGGAATGAATCCCGTCCCGATCTTGGGCTTCCTTGCATATCCGCTCAACATCCTCCACCCGGCCCCGCAGCCGCGCCCCTCCTCGACTATGGCGGCGACGCCCTCGACGCTCTTGCCAGCCTCCCTCATCGCCGGGCCGGCCGTCACCGTGTCCGCGAGTCGCAGCTCGCCGCTGACCTTCTCCATCTCGCAACGCAGCAGCCAGCGCTCCCAGCTCCAGCCGCCGACGACGCCCGTGATGTTGGCAACGCCGTTCGTGCTGCCGGTGACCATGGCCTCCATCGTCACGGTCCTCGCATCCTCGCCGGTCGGGCTGCTCCGGACGGGCAGCAAGGGCAGAGGCTTCTCCTGCTGCTGGGACGGCGGAGGCGCGCCCATGGGCAGGCACATCCACGCACGGCGGACCTCATCGAAGCCCGCACGCGAGAGGCGACCAAGGAACATCTTTGTCGGGTTGGGGTCATAACCCAACGTCTTGAGGTCGAAGCCGAACTCGACGCTCTTGGCGAGGCCAAGGGGTCCCGCGTTCATAATGTCCGAGTCCAGGACGGAGAATTCGAGGTATCCGCCGGGCTTGAGCACGCGCAGGCACTCTTTCATACACGTCTCCCACTCGTCCTCGCCGTTCTCACCGACGAACTTGAGGATGCTGTGCAGCTCGCGCGCCGAGATGAGGTCAAACTGGTCATCCTTAAAAGGCAGGCGGGTGAGGCGCTCGACGGCGACCTGGCGGTGGTTGGGCGGGCCACGGATGTTAGAGTTGGACAGCTGGCGAATGGCCTTTGTGGTGACGGTATAGATCTTGGTGTTGGGGTACTGCAGCGCACAGTGCCAGGCCCAGTCGCACGCTGACTGGCCGCCGAGGTCGAGGATGCGGGCCCTGTCGCGGGCGACGCCGTCGCTGCCGGGGGCCATGCGGGATAGGCGGCCGAGACGCTTAGCGACGGGCGCCGAGATAAGTTTGCCGCCGTTGAGCATCTTGATGGCGGCCACATGCCAGGTCGGCACGGCCATCTGTGACATGGCTTCGTGCTCCTTCTCGCGGCGCAGCTTCTCCGGGTCGTCGACCAGTATGTCATCGCCGCGCGCAACGTTGGCGCTGAGGCGCTTCTTGGCGGACTGGGGCACGACGCTGAGCTGGTACTTGCCTAAGAGCTGATTGCGGTGGAACTCGCGCAGGCAGACGCGCTGGGCTTGGAGGGCCTCAAAGCGGGGAAGCTGGTGGACGAAGACGTCTTGCTTCGTCGAGCGGATGACGTAGTCCTGGAAGGCGCGGTAGTAGGCAGATTCCTGTCTAGAGAGCTTAGAAGGCAGGCGGCGGGGGATATCGGTCTTGGCGATGATATCGGAGAAGCGGACCATCTTAACCCTCGGCGCCGAGGCGATCTTCTGCTCTGGAAAAGACTCGGCTTCTTCGTTGGCGACCTCGGGGATCGTATCGAGGCTGGGGCCTTCCTCCTCAGTCGGGCAAGCTTCAACGGGCTTCAGGTAAGCACGCTGAGCCATGAGCCACAGCTCAGTACGGTCCAGGTTGGAGAGGGCGACCTCCTGTTGCTTGCGCGCATACTCGGGGTCGTAGACCGTGACGATTTCTGTCGGTGCATCCTCGGCCTCAGGGGAGGTTGGCCCGGCCAACGTTGCGGACACGCTCGAGGCGTTGGCGGGGACAATCGGCCTAGCAGTGGGCATATCGTCCTCATCCATCTCCTCGTCGTTGACCTCGACAACCTGCTCAACGATTGTGGAGGTAGAAGGCATCGAGCTGCGGTAAAATTGCTCGGCTGCATCGTTGACGATGAGTCTGGCGGGTGCGGCTGGCACGGGAGGCACCGAGGCGTCTATGTTCCAGGGGCAGCGGTAGAATTGCTCTGCGGTGGTTGATGTGGGTGGCACCATGTCCTCTGGGGATCTTGTCGGCATATGCCATGTCGTTCTTGTCCTTGGGGAGAGGCCAGAGAAGAAACCGCCAGGAGAAGGGATGTCGAGCTTGGTGAGGTCGGCAAGAGACCGACGGTGGGAGTTTGGGGTGAGATCGGCCACGCGCGCCGGCTGTGGAAAAATGTTTGTGAAGAGACGCAGAGGCTGCTGGCGCATCTCTGGAATGGGCTCTTGGGGGACCTCAAGAACCTGCTCGGAATGGTCATGATCGTGCTCGTTTAGGCTGTCGTTGTCGCCAGATAGAGCTTGCAGAGTCGCCAGAGCGCCTGGTTGAAGCCGCACACCAGACCAGTCTGCCCCCTTGCCATTATCGCTGCCGATGATGGGCGTTGGCGGCGCGGACATCTGCGCCATCTGCTCCGAGCTCAAGCTTCCATCGAGCGACGGCGGGGCTGAGATGGTGGGGATCTCCTGAGCCTGCTTCGCTTGCATAAATGAGAAGACTTGAGGAGACATCTCAACGCGGGTTGGTGGTGTAGGCGGCACTGGTGATGCGAGAGCCTTCTTGAGGCTGGCAGCAGACCAATCCTCTGTCGATGTGTTTCGACCGCCGGGGATCACCAGGGGGGGCAAAGCTCTGCGAACGCCAGCCGCAGTCTGCTTTGCCGCCTCGTTGCGACCAGAGTTGCGTCTCCTCACTGACGCCTTGCGCGATAGCACTCGGCGCAGCTCGGTGGGTTCGTCCTCATCGGTGACATCGTACAGGTCGTCAAACTCGGTGACGTCGGTCATTACGCTGGTTCTGTTGTTGTTCCAGGGATTGGAGGACGTTGAGGGTGAGGTACTCTCATCAGCCGAAACGGTTGATGGCGAGGACGGCAAGATCGGGGCGGAGAGGAAGTGAAAGCCTCTTGGTGTGGGAAAGTGGTCGCTCAGCGGCGATAGCCAGGCTTCGATTTTCAGATTCGAGTTTTGGTCCCGGAACTGCCTGTTATCGGTGGCGTACTGGACCTCCTCATTTTCCTCCTCCATTATAGTATTAAGTGACCTCCCGGGCCTCCGAGCCTGCGAAGGGGAGGGAGGTCTGTATGTCGACGAGGGTAAATGAATAATTTCAGCCATTTTGCCCTATGCAAGTCAGATATCCTGATATAGACTTGCGGCTCAATGTACTGTGACGGTATAAATATAGGCAAAATACGACGTCGTTCGTAGAAAACAGTTTGTCGAAAGACGGCCGGCGTCTCTGTGATATGAAGGGCAAAGGAAGAGAAATCGTGTAAACGACAGGCTGCTTCGATCAACGAAGTCTTCAAGAGTTTTGTTTGCAACAGCAACGACGCGACGAAAGAGATGAGAGAAGGGGAGAGCGTAGGAGAGGCCCGGCGGTTGGCCAGGAGCGAGTGATATAGTCTCGCGAGGCCTTGTCCATGGCGAGAGGCGGCGAGAGGCGGCTAACCTGGTGTTAGTGGCCGCACGAGTGGGTTGCGAACTACGCTACCTGCACACGCACGACGGGACAGTGTGCAGTCAAGCCGGAAAGGACAGCATAGCATTGCAGACAGATGCTTTCATTCGGTAGCACCCACCATGCAGCGCGCCTGCTGCAGAGACTGCATTGGCTCGAATGGGGATATGCCAGCGGCGCGTGAGAGGCAGTGATGGGAAGACAGCAAGCCCACCCCCATCCCAAAAGGTTATGCCATCGAGCCATGGGTGAGACATCTGCCCAATGAGCGCCCACATAGTTGCATCTAATTTTGGGATACAGAAGATGAGCATGGCATGTGTGAGCGACGAGTGGCTGGCGCGCGCGAAGACGAAGGGTGAGAAGGTGGGAGCAATCCTGATTGGGAGTGCACAACTGTTCAGCCACCGACCAATGACGATGGCAGACGCTGGGCGGGCGCTTAGAAGAGACCTCGATTGGACGGCTGGCCACTTGACCAAGTCTGTATCCGAGTTGAACGGGCCTTTCAGTTGGCCTCGCGGAGAAGAGACTATTGAACGTCGCATGGAGTTCATTGAGACTCTATCATACAAGAACTTAACGAGACATCGGCCTTGACTGCTTAATTCGTGATCCAACTCGAGCCAAGCACGGGCACCTTGAAAATGTCAACGGTCCGCTGGCCGCAACGCTTGGTTTCGAAGCTGATGCTGCGCGAGGTGGCAATGACGGCGGCTCCATTTAAAGATATCGGGTGTTAACGGCGTACATGAGGTGAGCACGCTGAGCCTGCATGCATGTCGAATCACTTGCAGTGTTGGTGATGTTTGTGGGGACGGAGGTCGGAGGAGAGGAGCGGATCGAGGTGGGCAACGACGGGGTTTGGCGGCAGTCAGAATATTTGTGGCTAGAGCTGTTCAGGCCCGCCACAGCCACAATTGATTACCTAATCATCGATGCTCGAGGTGGTCTGCTGTGGCAGTTCAAGCTTGCCCCGCCATCGATTCAATCAACCCCGCAGTCGGCCGTCTTTGGAACAGAGAAGAGACAGAGAGAGGCACGCGTCTCCTACGTCCTTGATTCCTCCGCTTGACATCCCTTAGCAAGCGACCCTTCCACTGTCGAAACCGGCCCTTTCAACTCGTTATGGCCGACAATGACAAGTCAGAAACCTCTGGCGAGCTCCAAAGCCGCCATGTAACCTACTGCGGTGGTGAGTTCCAACATGTGCACCGGAAAACCCCAAGAGTACTCGAGGCGCGAATTCTGACCTGTTACCCCACGCCTAGTTTGCACTCTCCCCCCAGAGGTATGTTTTTGGTCATTCGTCAACCACTCAGATCTTCAAAATGCTCACCTATGGCTATGACCTAGTACTGCGAGTATGGCGGCACGGTAAAGAAGTGCCAAGACTGGCTTGAGAAGCACCATCCCGACCTTTATGCCAGAATCTGGTCACCAGGTATGGACCCCGCATCGTCTCGATTGGCGGTAAGAAGATGCTCACATTCTGGCCTACAGAGGCTTTGGAGGCAGCGACTGCTTCCCTTTCCGTCGACGCCCAAAAGCGAGCCGCCAAAGACGCGCAGAAGAAGGCCGCAAAAGCCGAGGCTGCAGAGGCCAAACAAGCCGACAAGCTAGCCAAGAGTGTCGTCACCATCAAGAGGATCGAGCGCAACAAGAGAAAATACGTCACGTCCGTCTCGGGTCTGGAGATGTTCGGTCTGGAGAACAAGAAGGTCGCTAAGGAGTTCGGAAAGAAGTTCGCGACCGGCTCGTCAGTCACCAAGACTCCGAGCGGCGGCGAGGAAATTGTGGTACAAGGCGACGTCAGCGATGAGATCGAGGAGTTTTTGTTGGAGAAGTACAAGGAGATACCCGAGGACAACATTGAGTTGGTGGAGGACAAGAAGAAGAAGGCTAGCGCGCCAGCTTGAGCCCTCAAGGAGGCGTAATCCATCAATTGAGTATGAATATGCCTGGCCGTCATCATTTCTCTCATTATTCCCAATACGCCGTGTAAATCCAACAAAAATGATTGTGGTGCGCCCGGGTACGCTGTGCACCTGTCCTCCATGCTCGGAATGCCAGGTACCCAGTGGTGCCTCTTCGAACCCTCCACATAAAACTACCCCCTTTTCCGTAACACCCTCGTGGTCCCCGCTGCAGATGCTGGTGTCGACTTGGGCGCCGCAGGCTTTCTGGTTGTTGCCGCACCAACGCCCTTCCTGATTGTGCCCATGACGGTTCTCTTTGCGGAAGCCGACGCTGTTGTCTTCTTGACAACTGTTCCTGTGCTACCCTCGCTTGAATCGCTAACTCGTTTGCCCGTTCGCGTCCCAGGCCGCGACGGCGCCTTGACTGCCGTGGTCGTATTGGCTCGTCGTGTTCTTGTAGGAGGCGCAGTTCCCGTAGCAGGCGCAGGTGCCGATGCGTTGGAGCTGGCCGTCGAAGCGTTCAGAGGACGAGATGGGGCTGTACGGCCGGTCTTCTTGGCCTTTTCGACCATGCTCGAAAGGGCTGATCGAGCACTCGTATGCTGCTTTGCAGGGGACGACGTGGGCCGGGCAATCTGAGACGATTTTGAGGGCGAGGACAGCGGTCTTTCACGTGTTAGAGATCGAGTATTGGACGAAGTTGGCGAAAGGATTTGAGACGAGCTCAGGGGTGCCGGGGCAGCACGGTGCTTCTTCTTCGGGTTGAGAATCTGCTCGTTCTCCTTGTCTCCGCCTGCAATGGCGTCACTGTGATAATTGTGAGTAGGAAATGAGATCATGGTCGTAAATACACATACCTGAGTCGCTTAGCAGAGCGCGCCGGCGGTGCCAGCTTGTGTGGGCTCGTCCGGGGAGGAAAGTCCTTTTCAGGGACGGGCGGCGGCCGCGAAGCTGCCTCAAGACGCTTTTCCTGCTCGGTTGCTCTAGCGACCAACTCGGCCATGGTCATCTTGAGCATGGATCTAGGAACGCGATTGACGCGCATCTGAATGCGTGATCGAAGGGTTTGTGCCTGCTGGTTGTATTGTGCGCGCAATCGTCTGGCGCGGTCGGTGACTATCGGACTGTTAGATGACGCGTCTAGACATTATCGCGAGCTGTGCGCTTACTCTCCAATTGCAAGTTGTCGATGATCGCCTGCTTTTGCTCTAAGCTGATTCCAAGCCTTTGCCGCTTGCTGGGACTGCTGCTCAGCATGGGAGGCGTGCCGGCCTTCGTAGGGACTGTTTGTCTTTGTGACATGGTGGGCTTCTCTTCAAATTCGTCAGAGGCTCTCTTCTTCGTTCGTGCGGGAGGCATAGTGTGTATGTGGAAGTTTGCAATCTGTTGTGGGCGATGGTGGTTGGCGCTGGAATATCGTGCCTTTTCGCGACGAAAGCATGGAGGATGTTGAAGCTAATGATGATGGGGCGGAGGCTCTGTTGTGAGTGGTTAGTACTGCAGGAAGTAAACAAAGCAGAGAGCGGGTGCTATGCTTATGTAACATAGCTGAACCACTCCTGAAGCCAGCAGGGGGTTCCGTTCCAAGTCGGCTACTGGGGCCTTCTACGCTGAATCAATGATGACCCTGTGTTTTTCAAGCGAACAGCTCACATCCATCGACCTGGTTGTTCTTTTATTCTCGAGTTCATCAACCGTATGCACCTGATCAAATGCCCCATGATAAGTTGTTAATTGCTCATGTATGTATTAGATCAAGTCCTGAATGTTTGTTAGCTGTGTTTTCCTGGGTCACTTCCCGGCACCTTCCAACAGTACAATACTCAAAGCCGGAGCATAATCCCCACAGGTGTACTTGCCGATCTGGGATTTTGTCAGAGGGTCCGCACAAAGTCTCGGTACAAGCAGTGAGCGCCAGGTATCCGCATCTCCCAGGTATCGATACATATACGCAACCAGCGTCACCAGGCTGAACTGCCTTACGCAGGAGCTCTCCCGCCCAGCACCAAGCTTCCCTCCGCCATCCGAAGCTCGCCCGCTCAACACCACACCCACCACGTCCTTCCCCTACACAACCTTGACGATCTTGACTGCGTCGACCTCTAAGACAGTTACATCGAAACCCGAAGCAAACCCATTTTCAGTCAATCGCCGGCGCCCCGCCTGAACCGTCAAGATGGTCCTCGAAGCGGTGATGGTCGTTGTCGACAACAGCGAAAGCAGTCGCAACGGCGACTACCAGCCCACGAGATACGATGCCCAGGCAGATGCTGTAAACGTCATTTTCCAGACCATTACCAACGGCAACCCCGAGTCCTCAGTCGGCTTGATGAGCATGGGTGGCAAGGGCCCCGAGGTGCTGGTCACCCTTACGACAGATCAGGGCAAGATCCTGGACGGCTTGCACCGCACGAAGACCAAGATCAAGGGGACGTCACACCTGGCCACTGGTATCCAAGTCGCCGGCGTAAGTACAACCGTCCTTCAGCCTGTTACTCGGCACATACGCTGACCTGATGGTTACCCCAGCTCGCCCTGAAGCACCGCCAGAATAAGTCCCAACGGCAACGGATAATCGTCTTCGTCTGTTCGCCTATCGAGGAAGAAGAAAAGAAACTAGTCCAGCTGGCCAAAAAAATGAAGAAGGGCAACGTTTCGGTCGACTTCGTGCTGTTTGGTGACCTGGACGATGACGATACGCAGAAGAAGCTGCAGGCGTTCAACGAGAGCGTTAAGGGTGGCGAGGGCTCTAACCTGGTCGTCATTCCTCCGAGCAGCAAGCTTCTCAGCGACCAGCTCATCTCGAGCCCGATTCTTCTCGGTGACTCTGCGGGCGGAAGCGGCGGCGGCGGTGGTGGTGGCGAGAGTAGCGGCGGCAACTTTGGTGAGTTTGACTTCGACCCCGCCATGGACCCCGAGCTCGCTCTTGCGCTGCGCATGAGTATGGAGGACGAGAAAGCACGGCAAGAGAAGAAGGCACGCGAGGAGGCCGAGTCCGGACAGAAGGGGTCGCTTGAGGACATCAAGGAGGAGGGCGAGAATGCACCCCTCCTCAACAAGGACGGCGAGTCGAGCAAGAAGAACGACAAGAAAGACGATGACACGATGGACACCTCGTAAATTGGGGGCCCTTGGCCTGTCTCGTTCGTCCCTGTTGCTTGATCACTACCTTGAGTATGTAAAATAGAATATTGGCTTGGTCCGAGAGGCACATGCTACTCAATAGAAAGGCCCTAGTACTCCTGCAAACGCCGTCTCACAACGATTACTGCTGCCCAACCCAAACAAATAAGACTCCGTCATTGAACCCTCTCTCCCGCGTCTGTCATCCGTAGCGACTCTCCACGACCCTATTTGTTGTTGATCTCCCGGATGTACGACAGCAGCTTGCGTTCAAACATTTCGCACCGGATGGGCATTTCGAGCTGGTAAAAGGGGTTCTTCATGACGTAGTCGCTATAGAGGTCATATATCCTCCGCAGGGTCACGTCAATGTTGGTCTGCGTCGTGTCGGTGAAGAGTAAGAATTTGGTGCCCGTCATGGTGTTGAAGCACTGCAGCCGGAAGTTCTCCGTCTCCATGACCTCCAGGCCCGTCGGCGGCTCCGGCCGCGTCGGGATGCCCCCCGCCGCTGTCACGCTGGCCGCCGCTGCCGCCGCCGCGGCATCTTGTCGGCTCATCAGGGGGTTGAGACGGGCGGTGATGGCGTGGACGCTGGGCCGATGGATGTGTGTGAGTGTTTTTTCCCTCAACTTGTAGGGGGAAGAAAGAAGGGGAGAGAGGGTCCCGCTTACCCGTGAAATGTACCTGCCAGCACTAGGTAGTCATTTGTGCTCAGTTGGTTGAGGCCGCCCTCGTGGAATGTTCGGTTGTAGATCAAGCCTCCAGCTTTGTTGATGATAATGAGCGCAAAGACGGTCCTGTTCTCAAGGTTAGTGAGCAGTCTCTCTCTCTCTCTCTCTGCTTGGATTCGGAGGGAGGGACATACATAGCTTCAAAAGTCAATCCAGCTCAAGCCTGTTGACTTCTCAATGGGAGACACGGTAATGAAATATGAGACTTCTCATCAGTGTTTGAAGTCACATTCATACACTTGACATCGATATCCCATCTGGCCTCAGGTTTGGGTGGGATACGTTTGGTGAGCTGTACTTTGGCTCGCTGGGTTGGAGTGGCACCATTTCCCGCCTAGCAAACCTGGGTCGCTAAATCCACGCCAATATGCCTGACCCGACGCCCCTGCTGGTGCCTGCGCTAGCACCGAAGGACACACTCAGTGTCCCCCCACGCAACAGACCTTCGGAAGGCAGGCACGAGGCAAGCAGGGAGTAGACTTTCCTAGACAAACCACATCTTGCCCAGTGGGAAATTATTGTCAGCCTCATCCATAACCCACCTTCTTTCCCACTCCGCTATAGCTTCAGCCGACCAACGGTCGCTCGCCGAATTCCTTTCCCCTTCAATCTCGACCGGCGCAATACATCCAAAACGGTCGGCGCGTAATCTCAGCAACTTCTTCGATCCCTTCCTGAATTGACAGCACACGTTTCCGACCGAGTCGCAACACACAGCAGAGTAACGATGTCGCACCACGCACCCACCTCGCGCCCTAAGCCCCCTCCCCCGGGCAGCGAGGAGGCTTCGACGATTCTGAACCTCGGCGAGTTCCAGCATGTAGACACTCTCACACTGTCCGAGGCATCGCTAGTCATCAACGCGCTCGTTACCAAGCGCAAGATGGACCGAAAGAACATCAACGAGACCGAGTAAGCCGCGATGCGCCCTCCGCACTCGTTTTCCAACTTTGCAACCTTCTGTCACGCGACAGCCTTGTCCCTGGTCGAATGAATATTCGAAACTTTGGGTAACTGACAATAGCTTCTTCGTAGGATGTTGACCCAGACTCTTAACTATCTCGACGCCTTTTCTCGATTCCGCCAGAAGGAGAACGTCGAGGCCGTCGAGCGATTGCTCAGCGCACACAAGCAGCTCGCCAAGTTTGAGCGTGCACAGATAGGTAGGCAGAACGCTGATAAACGCCCGCGGGTCACTTTACAAGCTTTGGTCACGGCATTCCATACTAACCAAACACGTCTTTCAGGGTCGCTCTGCTGCGAAACTGCCGAAGAAGCAAAGACACTAATCCCATCCCTACAAGACAAGATCAGCGACGACGACTTGCAAATACTCCTCGACGAGATCAGTAAGCTCCAGAGCCGATGAAGGGTTTAAGTACCCTACCATGACGCTGCGCGAAACGGCAGAAGCAAAGAGTAGCTTCGACAAGCATACGCGTCAACATCAAGGAAAATCCTTCCTTTCAAGCTACCAACATCGCCGCTCAGCGGATGGAGAGAGGGGAGAAATGGTTTGTTGTTTCGAGGAAGACAAAAAGAAGAAGAAGAAGAAGAAAATGGTAACGGCCACGGAAACGCTTCCGCATGAGAAGCATGGACTGCATGTTTGGCGCACACAGGAGGGAGAGGATCAGATTGTCTTTTTAAAGTATGTATTGAATACCAAAATACCCATGAATTCGGCGAAGTAAAGCCAACATACACACGCGCAGCTTCCCAGACTCGGTCAGTGTCATCTGCGTTGACTACTTTAGGCACGGTTCATAGTAACAAAAGCGTATTTGCCTCCTCATAGAACCGAGTAGAGACGACTGCTGGTAAGTCTAGCTATGAGTGACCCTATGGGCTCTGTCTCCAATTCTGTTTTCATATCTTCCATCAGGACTTCAGTTCACTCTGACTAGAACACGCAAGATCGTGCAAATCGCGTATCCGAAAAGCAATCCTGGGTATCTTCCAACGCCTACTGAAATACGAAACTAACTCCCCTTGACTAATCTCATATTCAAGCAGCATCAACTGACGTCTCAAGCAGCAGGTTCCCACTTGGACCAGCTGTTCACGTATCTGCCCTCAGAACGCTCATACCTGGTCGCGTTCAGCGTTCCATTGAGATAGCTCGGCGTAGTCTCGGCGACTGGATACAGCGAGCTGCCATTGAGACGATATGGCTTGTACGTCGGGGCGCCGGTGCGACTACTGTAAATCTCCACGACCTTGGGTAGACCAGGAGAAGCCAGCTCAGCGATGGCTGCCTGCTGAGGAGGGCCGTGAAGCTCAGGGGTAGCTGTCCCCAGGCGAGACATGAAGTCAGGAGTAGCGTTGGCAGTGCGGCAAGTGAAGTCGGGCGTCGCATTGGCAGTACGGGGAACGAAGTCGGGACTGGCCGTGGCGGCTCTCGCGATCACAGTCGACGGCGGCTGCGGAACAACGGAGTCGCGGGTGTCAGGATTGACCGGGTGATTCATCATTCTGCCGGAACCTATGTCGCTGACTCGGTTGAAGCGAGTCTGGGGCTCCTCATAGCGTCCTGTGAGCGATTAGCTTCATAGGCCCCGAGTACACACACGATGGTTGACAGCAGCTTACCTCCAAAAGGAGAAAAACCTTCTTCGGATTGGAACGGGCTGGTAGTCATGGGCGGTTTGCTCTGGTCTTCCTCTGAGCCATGCTTACTTCCATATCTGCTGATGGAGCTGATGGACTCCCGCGACGCTCTGAGCTCCTTCCTCTGCTTGGTGCAGAGGAAGTAGGCGGCGATGACCGCCACAAGCACGATCAAAACGGAGACAGCGATACCAGCTTGTGCGGCGGTTGGAAGGCCATTCTTCTCAGACTCGGACTGGGGAGCAACGGTCGAAGTGACGAGGACTTCAGACTCGATGGGGGTGGCCGAGGCGGTAGGGGCGGAAGTAATCGCAGGGTACAGAGAGGGGCCCAGAGAAGAGATGGTTGAGATAGGACGGCCTTTTGGGTCGGTGTACCAGGCGCCTCCGGGTCCGGTAGAGTCGGACATGAAGAAAGTGGTGGTCGCGCCCCCGGTCGACTGAGACTTGTTGTGGATGGTGATGGTGACGGGCGGCTTCCTCGATGATGATAAGTTGGTGGCAGAGGCAAGAAGTGGCGCGGCGACAGATGCGACGGTCTCGCTCGATTGAGTCTTCGGCAGCAGGCGCGGACAGTCGGTTCCAGGGCACGGGTTCAAGTGGCAGCAACCGCGATAGCCCTTGCATGTAAAGTAGGAGAGCCCGGCGGTGCAGGTTTCCCTGTCTCTAGCGATGATTGAGATACGCATAGCCGCGATTGGCGGGTGTAGGCGTGTAGTAATGAGGCAAAGGAAGAAGATGGAAGTAGTCAATGGCTCGAAGAGTTTTGAACCCCCGTCGAGGCCAGATAGTGATAGCTGTGAGTGAAGTGGGAATGAGGTGAGTGAATGAGCGACGACGAAAGCAAGGTAGGTAGAGGCGGAAGAAATTACAATTTTCTGAGGTAATTCAGAAAGCAAACAGTTTTCGCCACTTCAACAGCGGTCTGAATTGCTCTCTGAGAGAAAAATCACTTTGGTATGGAAGGAAGGAAGGAACGATAGGTGTGACCTGCCTCACCTCGTGCTTGCCTGCCCTACCTGCCTGTAACGTACCTTCCTCCTCCTCTCTAACCTTCATTCCCTCGACTAGGCGGACTCTCATAGATGTCTACCGTTTCCCCCTCTCCGCCCCCCCGCCCCCCTCCTTCCCGCCTGCGGTGTCCTCTGCCGGCAAAGAAGCTACTGAGGGCATTCCAAATTCGGACTGATAATCACGCCAAGGCAGTACCGCAGTCATCGACGTGCACTCAGACCAATCCAGAACCGACCTCCGTCCCATACG
>JAIMZG010000239.1:0-19302 GCA_020466075.1 Colletotrichum coccodes | reverse complement strand
GTCATTCGTATAATTAGAGTAGGTTCCGGTGAGGCGAAGGCCTGTTGCTGTAATGCCTTCAACGCACCATCCATATGATCATTGGTCACGGGTACATTTCTGGCCGGAGGGGAGCGATGGCTCTTTGAAGCATTGTTCATTGATCATTACACGACGAATGTGAGATTACGGGGAACAGCGTCGAAAGACTGCATACGGATGAATCGGATTATCAAGGGTCGGAAGTCTTGGGAAGGTGGAGTACGCACGCGAACCCGCGTAAAATCGTATCTGCGAATCCTCGTGGATCCGTAGCTTGGTGGTAACCTGGTAAGGCCTTCTTTGCTTGTCGGGTGGTGAGGTGGCCAAGTCGGATCATGGGAAGAGTTGATGTGGTCTGGAGATGACTGACCGTATCACTTGTCTCCCTAGAGCCTCACCTCGTGGCTAGGCGTCTCTCGCCCCTGGACCTCAAGTTCGGGAGGTGGAATGATTGGTTCGGTGCGAGAATCACCAGTGCAACCGAACCAGGATGTGCTTGAACCCAGCTGCGAGAGTACGTATGTAGGTATCGCAGCAGAGCACTGACGGCAAGATGACTGCGGCGGTGCTGATGCTAGCCGGAACAATGGCTATCGACGGAAACGGAGACCTGCAAGATGGCCGTGGGAAGGGGGATCTAGTAATGGAACCCGCTCCGTGGCCTAAGAGGGCTAGAATGGTCGAGACTCTAGCGAGCGAGGTCTTTGTCGAACAAATGCAGAAAGCGCAGGGCTGGCAAGATGAGGTGTAATTTTAGGTGCAATAAAACGGTGCATGGGGGCCGGCGAGGGTTGCGAAATGGTTGTCTGTACAGAACCGACCAAGGTGCCAACAAAACAACGATGACGGCCGCACGGAGCGGTTGCAAGGGGCATCCCGTTTTAGAAGCCTACTTGGGTTCAGGAATGAAATCTCAACGAAGTCCAGTGCTCTACCGTCAACCTTTCAAACTCCCATCCTGATGCGTTTCTGACTGCCTTCTGATGGACTGGTCACAGAAGTCGATGGAGGCAGAGCCAAGAGTCTGGAGACCTCAGAGCCATCCGCATGCGGAGGATGAAATGGCAATGTCAGCGGGTGAAGGGGCTGCAAAGCCCAAACCCGTGCCTTGTCTTCCTCACCTCCGCAACGTGATGTCTCGCGGTCATGAAATGGCCCGGTCAAGCTGAACCCGGCACCCGTCGCGCAGGGACGCAAGCAAATCGCATCTCCACCATGCTTAAAAGCCATCCATGTCAGTAGGTTCAGGGAAGGTAAGGCACGTCCGTTATCCGGATATGCAAATGCCCAATGCTCAGCGAGGCCCTTGTCGTCGTCTCCAACTCTTATCCATTTCCCACAGACACTGCCACTGTCGAGTGACAGGCCGGGCCCTGGCGAAAATCCACCTTGAATTTTGTTGCTAGCGCGCGCCAGCAGCAACGAACCAATGGCTGGTAGAAAGGCCACGCCAGCCCGGCAAGGGTGGATATTTGCCCAGGGGTCGAAGAGGCTGCATTGGCCTTGGAGATCTGGGCCTCGAGGGTTGCATGAATGAGGCCGGGTTCCTGAAAGATGTAGATGGAAGGGGTGAGATGGAGAGACATTGGTGCGTAATGGATGTGCGAATGGATGGATGAACCAGAATGACAGCTGGAAGAATGGGTGAGGGAGGGATCTAACCACGAGGATGACGAGAGAGAGACGGGGCAAGACGCGGATGGAGAGTAACCCCCGAGCTGGGAGGAGGAGGAGAAGGAGGAACCATCGAGGGCAAGCTGGCGTGGCTGGGTGCTGGCGGCTGTTGGTGTTGGAGAGAAAGAAGAAACAGACCCAAAGCTACTACCTTCCCGCCGCCGGCTGCGTAGGATTGCGGACGAACACACGCGAATCTTTCATTCTAGACAGGTACACACACCTAACATTGAAACGGGAATCGTCAACGATGGACGGTTCATTCTTGCCAATACCCGCGTAGAGTGGTAGCGAAGTCCACACGACCTGGCAGGGACGGGCGTGGTGGGGTTTTGGAGTAACCGTCGATGGGAATCCGGATTATGCGTTTTTCTCTCTCTTTAGCGATTGCAACAGCTCGATTCGGGGGTTTTACTTGTCTTGGTGTTAACTGCGTTCTCAGTCATGTCTCGGTCTTCCTTTTTCGCTCTTCCGGCTTGAATGAGTCGAAAGGTCCAGCTCGGCTGGAGGTGAAGATGAGTCGGGATTTGCGGCGCATTCCAAGCTGAAGATTGAGAGTTTGGAGTTTGGGTCATGGCAATAGGCTTCTCTTTTCCGGTATCCACTCGAGTTAGCTTGTTTTGACCGATCTCTGGCTTTGTGGGAGTTGCCCGTCCATGCAACGGCAGCTGCCCGTTTTACCTCAACTCGAGTCAATTTGGGTTACTCCTTGAGGCCCAACTTCTCCCGCCTCCCCCTGGAATTGGAAGAAAGAAGAAACAACTGTTTGAAGCTCGGTGATGGTCTGAGCTGTCCCCTTCCGGATACCCGTATACATCTGATGGGCAGCTCGCCGTTTGGTTGATTCCTGAGCCTGGCACTTCGCTTTACTTGCTCTGCACACTCATGTGGTGTTCATGATGGAAACGAATGAGCATCATGATGCTCTCAAGCACGTGATTGAGCTGCAAAAGGGGAAAAGCATCGTTGAAGAAGAAAAAATGGTCCTGCCAATATCAACATTGACACCAAACATGCGAGCAGTTGCCCCCAAGTTCGTCCCCAAGAGGCCACCAAGAGAAATGATCGGCGCGTACATTTGGTAATTTAACAAGTACCGCTCGATGCATTCTCCAGCATTGATCGGGTGTCTCATGCCCCAAGGGTACAAGACATTGACAACGGCGGCTGTGTTCTCAGGCGTCATTTCCCCTCCTCCACACCCCCTACCCCCCTTGCCCTTCGGTTCTTCCTCTTCCACTTGCGATGTCTCCCATCGTCCTCGTCCTTCCCGGTCCTTTCCCCCTTCCCTTGCTCCAAGTTCCACCACCCAATGAATTGCGCTAGCACCCCAAGCTCCAGTGCCCAGAACAGTCCATCACTACCACCACTTTCTCCTTCTCCCCTACCGCTCATTTATCAGTGCGTCCAGCAACCTGTCGTAATTGCGCACACCACACCACATACATCTATCATACTCCGTACTGCTAGCGGCCCAGATCCCCCCCCCCAAAATCCACTGGACTCGCTCCGTCACCCCCCTTTTTTTTCACTTCCAACCCCCAAACAGCTTTCCCTCGCGCTACTTCGATTGGTCGAGGCATCCCAGCCAGTCACCTTGACGTTTCATGCCTCACCTTCTCCGTCGCGGATTCTGCTGTTGTTCTGCTTCTTTGCGCTACTCTCGACCTTTCCTTTACACTACCTCACTCTAATTCGGCTCTGCTTTGTCCTTCTGCAGTTGTACCTTGCTGCTTCGGTATCTCGTCCCGCTGCTTCTCTGCGGCATTTGCCTTTTCTCTGCATCCCCCTTCGCCAACATATTCCCATTTGACACGACGTCCTACTGCCCTGACATGCCGTATCGCAATCACGGTCCATTCTGAAAGAAGGCATACGGAAGCCCTTCTCCTTTCACCCCCCACCGCGCCAGCTCGGCGCGAGACATCGACACTACGTGGTCGACACATTCCTCGGCCGTCTCCAACACTTACCCTCCCACCTTTGAGACACAACCCTTAGCCGAAGGGTGACGGGACAGAGCAGAGAGAAAAAAAAGGTTTCTGTGACAAACGTATTTAGGTTGGCCTTGAGGTTTGGCTTGGAATTGGGCACGAGCGGACTCCTGATTGGATTATATCCCGCCACACACGCCAGGCGAGTGTGCGGCAAGTGGAAGAAGAAAAGGGCCCTTCACTACCACCCCCGATCGAATTGAAACCCCCGAACCTCGACCTTCGACCTCGACACCCCTTGGTTCGCTGCACCGCGTCCTCGTTCCCTCGACCGTTTGCCGCTCCGCACGCGAAAGCCTCCACCTACAAAGCAGCTACAGGTCTACCATGAATGGTCGCAATGCGCCTCTGTCACCTGTCTCTCTAGGCGGAAGCGAGTGGTCCGTTGGCAAATACCCGAACATCAACGACGATCCGTACGCAAACAACCGCGGCAACATCGCATCACCCCCGAATTCCGGAGGCTCCAACGGGACCATGAACGGCGCTTTTCCTCCAGGCCCTCGGAGCGCCGGCGGTCCTTCGCCGCCGCCGTCTGTCGGCCGATCCAGCAATGGCACGAATCTGTATGCGAGGAGCGAGAGCGGGAGGAGCATCCGCGAGGAGCAAGCTGAGGGCATACTTGGCGAACACTACGTCGCTCTTAAGAATTATTTGAACGGCGGACAAGGAGGAAAGCCGACGCCTCCGAATAAGGCACGCGACAAGTTGCTGCGCCTTTCGTCTGTTCAGTTTCTCGAATTGAGTACCGATGTCTTCGACGAATTGCTGCGGAGGCAATCCCTCGGTCGCCGACCTTCGGGCCCTGGCGCCCCAGGCCCTCCCCCTTACCTACTGCCTGAATCCAACTTCCATCCGAAACGCAATCAGGCGAGGCAAAAATTGTCGTCCCTCGGACCCCCACGATTCCGTGATCTCGCGACCGACGTCTTCTGCGAATTGGAGAGGAGGTTTCCCCGCTTTGCTGCTGGAGATATCCCCAGAGTGGGTAGCCCCGTATCGGTCCGCTCACAGGCGACAATCAATGGAAATGGCTACCCGCCCAGGAGTCAAAGTCGGATGAGGCGGCCTTCCGATGCCAGCTCAATGAGGGGAGGACCACCACCGCCTGATTCCTACGGCGTGCCGCCTTCGCCAGGCATGCCATCCAATGGCGATTATAACCGTCCGATGCAGAAGCAATTCCAGAGCAACACAATCGTACCGAACAAAAGTACAATGGTTGAGGAGGACGACGATGGCAGCCCCAACGAAGACGATGGCGAAGCATTTGGTCTCGAACGAACTGCCACAAATCGTAGCAAGAGAAGTGAAATCACGGAGCGGAGCGCGGTAGCATCAGAGGTGATCCTTACCCATGTTATTCTCGTATCAGGTGGAGACATTAACAGCTATGACAGGCCGACAAGAAGCTTTTAGACGAGTACCAGACACAAGTTCGCGAACTGCGGGAAAGGCTGGATGCTATGGAGGACGCCATGAAGAAGAAGGACGAGGAACTGAACAGCGTCCTGGATGGCGAGAGATCACGATCAACAACCGCCAACATGGAGAGGAAGGAATTCGCTGATCTACGGATGAGCCTGGAGAACAGACTCGCAGAGGCCCAAGACTTGAACGCATCCATGAAGCAGGAACTGGACCGCATGAGGGACAAGCACGATAATGAATCCCGGCAACTGAGAGATCAAGTGGACGAGCTGCAGCAGTCCAGTGCGGCCGCTGCTACCATGAACTCTGGCAACGCGGACAGGGAGTTGCAAATGGAAAACCAACAGCTGCGCACGTCCTTGCAAGAGCAGCAGCAGGTCACGGAAGAGGCTCGTCGCGAAGCTCGGGAATTTCTCCGGGAGATGAAGATCCTCTCACAGCAGAGTGGCTCAACTTGGCAAAAGCAGGAAGAGCTCGAGAAGACCATCGAGCAGCTTGAAGCGGAGGTCCACGAGTGGCGGAACCGATACGCGCGGACCAAAACACAGCTTCGCAACATGCGCGCTTCCTCTCTCGGGTTGACTATTGAACAGGACGCGGCGAAGTATGTTCGAGAGAAGGGATTTACCCAGGAAGACGGCGCGGTTAAGGACGTCCACGTCACCAAGTTCCAGATCGCTATCGACGAGCTGCTCCAGCGTTCCCGTGCGGAAAATCCCGACATGGTCATCGATGCTATGAAGCAAGTTGTTGTCAGCGTTCGTCGGATTACAAAGGATATCGACACGGCGGCAGCCGGCAGCGAGGAGCTCCTCCAACAGCGTTCGAGGCTTAAGGGCAAGATCTCCTCTACCGCCAACCACCTCATCACAACATCCAAAAACTTTGCTTCTTCGGCCGGCATTACACCAGTGTCTTTGCTCGACGCCGCTGCTACTCATCTCGTTGCCGCCATTGTCGACATACTCCGGATTGCAAAGATTCGGCCCACTGCCGCTGAGGAGCTCGAGGATGATGACGACGGCACTGTCACGCCCGTGGACTCGACCGGTTTCTTTTCCCCTAGGACTGCTTCGAGACAGGAATCGATAACTCAGGAATCGTTTCCGGCGCCGGCGCCATTCCGAGGCCTAGGCGGTGGGAGAACCAGCATGGATTCCTCGGCTTACAGCCCTATTAACTCCCCCCGCCAGTCCGCAGATGCCCACAACCAGCCTCGAGGGGCGGCTAACGGAATGAACGGCGTGGGTTTTGTGGGCATGAATCAGAATGTGCCGACAAACGGCTACGGCAATGGCATGCGACAGCAGGACAACCAGGCCGAAGATCTCAAGATCTACCTCGAAGATCAAACTGCCATTTTGGTCCAGAACATTCAGAACCTGGTTGGCTCCATCCGAAGCGATGCGTCCATCAACCAAATTACGTCCGAGATCAACGGCATTGTGGAAGTCGTTGACAAGGTCATTTCCGAAACTGAGGCGTCTGGTAACGGTGGCATGATCGCCCGCCTCGTTGCCTGCCGAGACCGACTTTTGGAAGCCAGCGAACGCGGCATGGATATCGACCGCGGACAAGACGTGGGCGCCAGCGGACGCAACGATCGTGAGTGGAGGATGTGGACGCAGACTCTACCGCCTATTGCTTTCGAGATCGCTAGGGAAACGAAGGAGCTGGTTCAACGAGTTGACCGTTTGGTCCTCAGCAACGGAGACGACGACTTCTCATAAGCTCACCGCACGAGCAAGAGTCCCGGTCTATCGAGGCTGACTTCCAAACATGACGGCACGCAGTTTTAGCCTAGCGTTCTCAACCACTCGACGACACGCATGATCTCGAAACAAAACCCCTATTTCACTTTCTCGAGAGGAAGCTTTGATACCCCTGCTGTCCTCAGGGCGGCTTTGCTTGCATGTTTGGGTTTGCGGGTTTGGGACGTTGAAGGAAACGAAAAGAAGGCCGGCTTCTCGTTCTTCTTCATTCGCTTTTTCTAATTTTACACATGGGGAGCACCTCCTGTCGAGGGCTCGATTGCCCCCAACCTGGCGGTATAGATGGGCTCGCTCGTTATCACAACAGCCACGAGGCGTTTAATTTGCTCGGAGGGGTTTCTATACGCGCAGCATGAGAGAAAGGACCCGAGAAGACGTATTGTATTCTATACGTCACGCGAATGAGTGAGGAAAGAATGGGACGTTTTAGGGACGTTTGGCTCTCTCACACCTGGCTACGTAATTCAGGGTGGGTAGGGTGGAAGAAACTGGCAACGGTGACGAGCGGATAGGATAGCCTTTGAAGAAATAGTTAATGTTGAGAGTGCCCACAAGGCATGGATCAAACAGATGATGCTTCCTTATTCCGCGGTGAGCTTGTCTTGAAGAGGATTACGCTGATATAATTGTGGCTTCATTCAAAGTTTCGTCTTTGGCTGTGGTAACCCATGCGGACCCCGAAAAGCTTGATGGGAGACGAGCAGCCCCTCATGCCGCCTTGGACTAACATTCCGTTCGGCGAGCAAGAGAGTTCAAGCCTGTCGCGACCAGAACACCCAGAGCCGAGTCCTTTTGTTCAGGTGGCAGACGTCGCGGCGGACGTACCGGTGCGGGGTGGGTGGACGGGAGGGAATATAACCTTTGTACAGGACGGATGCAAACTGGCGCCCGCCCGTCCGGCTGCCCGCCCAAGGGTAGACCGTGGATGGGACTAGAGTCGCGGGGGAGGGGGATAGAAAGTTAGACGTCGCTTTGCGGATTGCATGCGACGGGGCGCGTGTAACATCGTCCTACGAAGACGGAGACTCCCGGACTCTCTGCCCCCTTTTCTCCTCGAAGCATGGCTGGGAAAGGGGGTGAAGGAGATGCAAGGTCGACGAGGCCCTCTCAGATTTGCGATTGTTTACGCGTCCGACCCCCTGTTGGGCACTGCGTTGGATGTCGGCGCTCCGGTGCGTGTGCGGTGGTCTTCTTGGTCAAAAGTGGTGACCTGGGAACCTCGTGCCCAAGCTTCCTCGAAGCATTTGTTGATGTCCTTTCCGATAGCTGAGGTCGTCGCCGACGAGTTGGTGGCACGGATGGCCGACCCGACGACGGTACTGGGCTGGGGCCGGGTTCATCCCTTGAAAGTGGGGGGATGCCGCCGAGGGATGCTCTTTCGCTGGTTTTCTATCAGATTTACCCAACTGATCTTCTTTCTCCGTGCAGCTTAATCCCCTCTTTTTTCTACTTCTGGAAATCAAGGCGTACATTGGAGCCCCGTTGCAGTATGCTTATCTGCTTATTTGGTTACCTCGTCGTAACATCACCAACCACGGCCGTCCGCCCAGTTGGCGTTTGGCCGGCCGAGGGTCTAGTCGCAGTAGGCTGACGCCCGCCAAGGTGTGTAAGGTCAGACCAGCCCTCTTTGGGGCAGCTTTGGTCTTTTTTTGGGGGGGGGGGGGGTCTTCTCCAGAATGCCTTCTTCCTTTGCTGCCGGTCAGCTTATGGTCCCAGACTGGTAAGCTCTCCATGTCAGCCAATGGATCTTGTCGCTTGTTTGTGCGTGTAACCCGGTCCCCCGCCGCCTAGATGGACTTACGACGGAAATTTGAAACAGTCGGAGAGAGCTGATTGGCATGCAAGATTTCGGTCCAGAATAGCGTTAGACATGAGTGCGGGCTGGACAGCAGGTGAGACAAAGTGGTATATGGTTCTCTAGACGCGCCTCTCTATCTTTCCCTCGCTTTTCGTACCCCTTCTTTCTAACGTAAGGCTTCCTCCATCGCACTCCGGTGACCATTTCTTGATCAGAACCCCGACTCTGCGTCTCATTCGTCCTGTGCTTGGTATTGCTGAACGATCTGGTACCTGGTCAGACAACATCTCTTCAATTACGCTTGGCTCACCGAGGCCTGCTATCCGATACCATGTATACCATCCAGGAATCCGCTGGTGACTGTTCAGTCGCATGGTAAACCCTTTAGATACGGAATTGGACGTAGGGTCGGCTGAGAATATCACCTTCTCGATGGGCGTACTGGGAGGAAACTCTCCCCTCTTCAATCTCCCTCTCGAAATTCGACTTCAGATTTACGGCTGGGTCCACGCGATGCACCCGGTAGAACATGCCCAGCTTGCGCCTTGGTATCCGAACCCAATACACAGTGCGTATTTTCTGAAGCTCGTCATACCGGCAGTCGAAATTAAGGACCTTCCTGCGGCAGCGAAAGGAAAGACCAAGACAGCAGGCGACGACAACGAGGCCTCGGCGAGGGAGGAACCGCTGTTGTCAGCGCACCGTCCGCTCTCTGGGCTCCCCTCGAGCCTCATGTGCGCCAGCAAGAAAATCTACAACGAATGCCGGGCCCTGCCCCTGCACCTCAACGAGTTCGTCTTCGTCAACTGGTTCTCTTCGGGGCTCTGGGCGGCGCGGGCCTTCACACGAGGCCTGCAGCCATGGCAGCGCGACGAGCTGCGGTATGTGCGGCTCGAGATGTTGGGGCGGGACTTCACGGGCCCGGCCCTCAAGGAATGGATCGAGCTCTGCGGGCACTGGACCACGGGGCTCCGTGGGCTCAGGCTCAAGATCCTGATCGGAGATGGGATATTCGAGCCCACCGCCACATTCGCCACGCTGAATGGCAATGCAGAGGCACAGGCCATGGCATTGAACTCGAAGACGGCGCGACCCGAGCCGAGGCCCCACTGGATCGAGGAGGGGTTGAAGAAGATGAGGGCGCTGCGGAGGTTGGAAGTTGAGCTTTCAGTGCTGGATTGGGGGATGATGAGAAGATTGAGTGGTGCGCCGAGCTTGGCAGAATTCTGAACGATGGGAGGCGAGAGAACGGGCGAGAGAAGGTTGTCGTGAGGTGCGTTGAGAGGCTGATGGAAGACCGCGGGCCGAAAAGGCAAGTGGTTGGCGATTTCGCGAAGAGTTGAGTTCTGATGGGTTTATTCCCAGCATGGAACGTTGGTGATATGCTGAAGGAGCCTGGTTTAAGAGTTTGGGGATGCATTTGAAAGTCAAACAACCTCTCTTTTCATACAGGACAAAGAAAAAACCCTTGATTCCACTGGTTTACATGCTGGGTCTGGTGAACATATCCGGCATTCACTGTTCTTGAGGAAGGAGGCAGGTTAGGCTCTTCCTTCCTCTCTTCCTTCCTTCCGTCTGAAGGTGCCACTGTTGCCATTGTCGTGCCTTCCTCCTTCCATGCCCTTCAGGATTTTGCACCTTTTCTCTTTTCTTTTCACAAACCACCTTGTCTTCGGCTTTACAAACGCCAAATTCTTCCTTTCTCACCCTGCGACCCTATATTCGCTCCAGACCTTCACATCTTCGCATCCTTCCGCCAGCATCCTTTTGCACACGTCGTCTACCTGCTACACTTGGACCTTGGGGCTGCAGCTAAGTCATCGAATCTGTAAGTAATACTTATCCTGTACTCTCTTGCCCGATGGCAAGAGAGCAAAAATTGCTTGTTAGCTCCCTGATTATCTGGTGAGGTCTTTGACATCTCTGTAACCCGATACCGACTGACCAAGGCACAGTCAAGCTCTCGTGTATTTCTCGTAAGGGGAATCTCTCACTTCCTCGCAAGGGAAAAAGAAGAAATCCACATCAGAATTCATCCTCTTTGAACATCTGGTAAGCCTTGCAATATCCTGCATTGCTTGCACACTCACTGACCAAGGACAGACACGATGTGCGGTCACATTGTGCGGGGTCGCTTCACTCCTCGCTGCTCCGAGTGCGGCACTGATCTCTCGACCGCCTGGTCTGCCCAGTTCCGCATTCCCGTCCTGATCCTCATCACCCTGGTCTTCATGTGGATGCATCCGGCCATCGCCAACGCCGTCAAGCGCGCCATCTGGATGCTGGTCAAGCCTCTGGCCCTCATTGTCGGTTGGGCCTCGGTCGCCGTCATCCGCTCCCTTATATTCATCTTCATCGACGGCCCCAAGATGATTGCCATTCTTCTCAACCCGGATAACCGCAAAGATACCGAATTCCTTGGTTTTGGCGTTGAGGACGGCACCAAACTCAACAGTATCTGGTGCCATCTCTACAATGAGGAGCAGTACGTCCCCGGTGGCGTCTTCGACAAGAAGTACAAGCCTTTCGTCCCATCCAGAAACCTGAAGCTGGCTGGATTCCGTCAGCAGAAAGCCCTTACCCGCAATCGCGGTCATTCTTGCTAAGTCGCCGTTTTGGCGAAAGACAGCCATGCCAAAGACATATCAACCCGGAGGAACTGAGTCTTTTTTTTGAGGAATCGGATCTCCTATGGAGATATGGCGAGGACGAGGACTCATTTCGACTATTCAGCTACCCAGAATAACACGAAAGGAGATGAGAGACACTGGTAACGAGTTTTCTTGTGTCTGGGGGATGGTTTGGGAGACAGCGGGTTTGGTTTGAGCTTGCTGTTTTAAGCGAGCACTCCCGTTACCCATCTTGCGTGTCTATAATGGTATCGGAGGCTCTACTACATATATCTTTGCGGAACGGACTAGATGGCTCGAGCCTTGATTAAAGGGGCAAATTGAGGTTCGAGGACGAGACGAAGAGAATAGAGATGCGTCGGCCGCGTGAGCAAAGGGCGTCATTCGGCCATTGGTTGAGGAAGGGCTCCTGGATAGACTAGAATGGAATAGAACGTAAAGAAGCCCTCAGTATGACTTCGCAAGTGAATTCCATGCTATGGTTCGTGATTTCGCCCTGTCTACTCAGAAGCGAGAAGCGGATGAAAGTGAGGTCAGAAAGACCTCCACTTCAGTGGAGAGGAACGGTACCGCCAGTGCCGTGCCAGGTGCGATTGGCCAATGAAATCACAGTAGTTGATCCCTTATCTCGTCTGCGTCTTCGAGAACTCTTCTCGGACAACATGCTTTGACCACTCCCTGGTATGCACCATAGTCCTAGTCTAGCCGACTGAGACGGGCCATCTCATGTCTTTTTGCTGTCCCGCAAAAATTCAGGTCATGGCTCCCACGTTGAACTGTACCGGGATAAATGAGTCCAACTGATCTGATCCCATATGGCTGGCCTGGGGACTCTAGTCTAGGGAACAGACTTCTTCGTCCCTTTGCTCAGCTGTTCGTTCCCCGGCTGAGTCAACTTTGTCCTCTAGGGGACTTCCGGCCAGTTCACTCCTCGGAGCCCTCTCTTCTCTCTCTGCTAGACCCTGACAACTCGCACCCCAACCCGTAGCCGCTAACCATGTGACTACGCGCCAGTCTCGCTCCCCCAGTCTCGTTAACGAGGTCCCTGAATTGACCCCGCACCCCGGTCGTGACTCACGCCTTCGTGCAATCCCTGTCGCCGCTAGCAGTTTCAATTGACGGCAAGATGGCGCAGGCGCGTACTTCCGGTGTTGGTTGTTTTCCTACTGTCGGGGGAGTTAACAGTCTGGCGCCGGGTCAGCATTTGCGCAGTTAGAGCCGATGCGTCATGTGGTTTTTCGGCGGTGGGGAGTCGCTTGGTACAAAAAGACGGGAGGAGCCCGCCCGCGCTTGCGTCTCCGTTCCGGAATACTCTCTGCCGACTCCTCAAATCCAACGCCCCGAGGAACTGGTTTCTCTTCCCAACTTACACGAGGAGTTCGGACAGCGATTCTTACTCGTCATTTCCCCACCTTCTCATCGGGAGAGACGACTCTCCCATAGTCAATCGGAAGATCACGTACACGCCAGGACCCGGACCATACCCCAGCCCGCCGCGGCTCTGACGTCACGCGAATAACCCCACGTTACCCTCCCAAGGATCTCGAAGAATCCTTACAAAACCCACGAGATGGACGCACGATGCCAGTGCGGCGCCGTATCCTTCAAGACGCCGCTGCCGAAGCCGTTGCGCCTGTACATCTGTCACTGCGAAGAGTGCAAGCGCCAGACGGGCTCCGCATTCGGGACGTCGGCGATCTTTCCAAAATTCCAGCTGCCCAAGGCTGAGTTGATGGGCGTCTACGCGTGAGTCTTCGAACTTCGAAGGGGGGTGGGAGGTGCTCGCGAGGATGCTGAGTGTTGTGAAGTCGTGGGGGTGTGAAATGGGGTGGCGAGAGGTGACGAGGGTGAGAAGTTGCGAGTTGTGATGAGATAGGGTTCTTGCTGACATTTGGGTGGGGGATGTAGGAGGCCGACTGCTTCAGGAGCTACGCTTCACTGGTAAGACATTCCGAACAGAGGCAGAAGAAACGGTAATTAACGATGGCTTGATAGTTACTTCTGTCGAAACTGTGGGACGCGGTTAATCCACACCACGCCAGTACGTCCTCCTACCCCCGACTCACACGCACACATCCTCACAAGCAAACGTGTGCTGACAACAGCCACCAGGACAAGAATGTCGTCTCCGTCAAGGGAGGCTGCATCGACGGCCTCGACTGGAAGACGGCCGTCCACATCTGGACCAAGAACGCCATGGTCCCCATCCCCGAGGGCGCCGAGTCTCACCGCGAGGAGGCCGAGTACACGGACTACGGCAAGACCCAGGAGGCCCTCGACCAGCCGACCGATCTGCGCGGCAGCGGCGGGAGCTTGCCACCGGCCAAGATTGACGGGCTTTGTGAGCTGAGCGGGAAGACGAATCCCATTGCCCATTGACGTATGAAAGCATGGTCTGTGTTGCCATCTTCGTGTTGTCTTTCGTTTTCAAGACCACAACTGTGTGGCTAGAAGCTCAGTGGAAGGGGCGGTAGGTCTGGGGTGATGAAGTGGTATTAGTGTGTCTATATCCCGATATTTGAGTCTGATTAAATGAGTCATCGATCCGTAATGCCGTCAAACGTAACATATAACGTCCTTCACAAGCTTCCCGCAGCCTCCGTGACCGGCTCACGAGTGCTGCCCGACCAGAGATTCCTCGCCGCTCGGCCTCCCACTCCCCTGCGCCGGCTTGGCGATGGACTCATGCTGATGGCCCTGTTCGGCACGCGCGCCGGCGTCGGAATGCTTCGCCGGGTCGAATACGTACATGGGGAACTCGAGGAAGACGGTGCGCTTCAGGACCGTCGGCAAGCGGACGTACAGCTGCGGCGGGAAGGGAACCAGTATGCTGGTGCGTTCGAGGTAGCGCCGGTAACCCTCCCAGTTCTGGCCGTTCTCGTAGCGCTTCTTGGCGCCCGGCCGCTCCTGCAGCGTCAGGCCGGAGACGAACATGAGCAGCAGCGTCAGGAAGAAGGGGCCAACGATGGTGGCGTAGAGGGCCTTGAAGGCCCGGCCGCCCACGTAGCCGTCCGCGGCGGAGGAGACAGCGATCATGTAGATGCCTAGTGCGACGGCATTAGTTGACTGGTCTGTCTTGAAGAGGTTGTACTATCCGCTTCCCGCTGACAAAGCGGCAGTGAGCGTACCCGAGATGTATGGCTCGGCCCTCAAGAACAGCACGAACAGACTCACCGAATTGGATAATGATCTCGCCAAAGTAGTTGGGATGCCTCGAGACCTTGAAGAAGCCCTTGTCGCAGATGGCCTCGCGGCTCGGGTTGTCCCTGCGGAAGCGATACTTTTGCGCATCGCTGACGGACTCCATGATGAAGCCGACGACGAAGAAGATAACGCCAACGACATCACGGCCAGTCCCGAATGCGTGCTGGGGGTAGCGCGTGACAGCGGGCGAATTGAGGACGGTGACGGGCAGCGAGACGGTCCAGACCCAGACCATCTGGAAAATCCAGAAGCCGAGGAAGGGGAAGAATTTGTCGCGCTTGTCGTCGAAGCGGTCGTCTTTACCGGTCTTGAGGATGCGGAAGAGGAGGAAGGCCGAGAGGCGCGCGCCCCAGAGCATGATGAAGATCGAGGCCACGACCTGGCGCGCATGGTTGTGACCGCTGAAGGCGAGGGTGATTATGGCGAGGACGACAAAGTTTGTGCCGCCGGCGAAGTCTGCGCAGTGTTAGTGTCGTGGGTTTTGAGGCCAGAGTGGCAGACGAGGTTGGTGGGGCGGCGTGTGAGGTCTTACCGGTGAGCTTGTCGAATTTGAAGCTGAATGCTATCGAGAAAAAAATAGCTGGTATGCCACTGTGATGAGTGCCGTGATGGCCAAGTAGTAGTCGTCGAGGACGTGTACCGTCGCCATCTTGAGCGGTCGGTATTCTCACTGTCGGTCGTGTGTACGTTGTGAGGTGGCCGCGATTTCGAACCTGAGACGCTCGGAAGAGAGGTTGAAACACCACAGTCAATGGCAACAAGCGCTACGAGGTGAATCTTATGGAGCAACGTGAGAGCGCAGAAATTCCAAGCCAGCCTCTCTCGACACTGTCATCTTTGATACCGGATGATGTGGAATGAGGCAGTGGAAACCGCTCCGATGACCGTGAAGGCCGTCTGCTTAGCCTCAATCGATGGTTGAAGAAGTCTACACTGTCGTCATCGACTTGTACAGCCCACTGGTTCGGGCCATTTCTAGAAGGGCACTTGTACCGATGCGCGCTGTCTTGTGTGATCGAGGTACATGGAGGCGTCCGTTCGATCGGTGTTCCTAGAGCACCGAGGGCCGCGCTGTCAAGCCACCTCGGCCCATTTCCAGCCAGAGCCATCGGATAAGTTTTCTTTAAGCTTACTGCGACAGACGGTGGAGCCGACGCCACACAGCGTGCGGTCCAGAGAGAGATTATGTTATCACGCGCACAGGCCGTTCAAAGGCTTTTTACCCACCGAGTCGAGTGAAACGAACGAAGACTGGCGTTCCCGTCTTCCGATCATGGCATCCCGATCCCGGGGCTTAATCGTCGCAACATCCTATTGAAGCAAAAACCGGGAGGGGTGAAGGGGTGGTTTGGTGTATAGCGCGAGGTCTCACGCTGTCTTGGATTCGCCTTTCTTTCTCATAATCAGGCGGTGCGCACTCGGGACCTCTTTCGGGATGTGCATACCGCGAAGCTGATATAGGGGAAGGGGTCCAGTCTCGCCTTTGACACCAACTGCCGCCCTCGCTACCTTGAAATCCCTCGAAATCAGCGACGGGTCGGTCAAGAAGGCCGGAAGGGGAACTCACCTCACCCACGATCTTCCGCTTGCTGAGTATTACTGGCAAAACGTGCTATTATCTCGACTGGGTTCGCCTTCGCCAATCGTCAGCGGCGGTCCCGGTCTCCCTCTGACCCGTGGCGCGGCCCTCGTCTGCGGGGCATGGGAAGAACGCACAGAATCTGCATGTCATCAAACACGCCGCCTGGGCTTGTCGTGGTTTGACCCGTCTCATCGTCACGCGAGCCGCCCCAGCCACTTGAGGCAGAAAATTCCAAACAAGGTGCAGCAGCTTTGGGACGGCCCTCGTCGTCTCAATGCTGTTATCCCGTCTCTCCCACGCGCGGGGGGGGGGGGGGTGAGAGGGAGAAGGCTAATGCGTACGCAAGCGCAACGTGTTGGCGACAAATCCTGTCTCGGGCGATGGGCTCATTCGCCCTTTGGAAGGGACGATGCATGCGAAAAGAGAAGGAAAGTTGGGCCGAAGGCTCTCGTCAGTCACATCCCATCATCACCACACGGCGGCGCACCCTACGAAAAGTCCATTTCCGCTTCTTCGTCTGTGCTCTCCTGGTTTCGGACGCGAGAGCGGTCCTCCAGCGGCCGCTTCGCCCTGCAGAGCCACATACTGGATACTCCATCTGAAATATTTCGTCCACGGAAGATGATCATCACGTGGGTTGCGTGGTAGACATGGTGGGTTGCTGTTGCGTTGCGTTGCGTTGCGTTGCGTTGCGTTGCGTTGCGTTGCGTTGCGTTGCGTTGCGTTGCGTTTCCGCCCGTCTAAGCGTCGATGAAGCGCTGACCACAAGCTCTGCCGTGGACCCGATCTGACCAGGCCAACCAGTCGCGATGCCCCCGTCGAAGCAACAGCCACTTGGCCATGCGGGAAACGGGATGGGAGGGGGTTTCGTTTGCGGTCGCTTCTATTTTCGACAACTTCCTTTCCGCCTTGGACTTAAACGGGCGGTTCGCAGTAACTCCAATGCAGCGGCAACGTTTTTGACGGCAGCGAGCTGGGATCGATGGAAAGTCAAAAGGAGCATTCTGCATTACTCGTTGGAAACAATGTTTCACGCATCTCTTCACAATCGCGAAGTTGAGAGTGGTGGGTGAGGATGGCGGGAAATGGTACCCGTGAATACCGAAATCTAGAGGTGAGCGGGCGAACCGCCGTCTTTTCTGCGCATCACGCATCGCATGACTTCCTCGTCAAACAAGGCATCAATCATGACACACATGAAGAACATGCTCCTGCCTGCAAGGGCACAGGCGACGACGACGAGAAGGACGGTGTATCGAGGCATGCGCCGACGGGACGTTGGCGCTACTGCTGTCACTGGCTCTAGTGCCTAAAGGTGCAGACAGCCGCCCACACTCGCAGTCTGGGCTGGCGCTTTCGCAGTTTCGGAGCCCTGGCGCGAGCCCGAAGCCGTACCCCCGCCTCAGACGGTCCCGGTCTGGGGCATGTCTCATACCCTTGAGCCTCACCGGGCCCAGCCCTGGGCGCCTCCCCACCTTTGTCGTGGAATGATTGGAATGTGCTCCCAGAACGTCCCCTCCCGGGTCTCGCGCGGCCCGGGGTCCACGGCGCCATGCTACACACGGCTTCCATCTCCGATCGAGCTTCCCACGATCCCTAGCCTCAACCCGACATGGCTCGACACGCATTACGGGGCGGAGAGCGGATCCCCCATTTCCACATCCTCCCCCTTGCGTTTCTTGGCTGCCCTGAACCTCACTTCTGAATCTGCAGCGTTCCTGACAGTGGTCCAGGTCCCCCCTTGCTCCAACGATGCCGGAGGCGATTCAGACAGGGCCGCCGCCGCTTCGACGAGATGTCCATCGTACCAGTTCTGTCCTTTTTGGGCCACCGTCCGCTGTCTGGTGGTGCACTTCACCGGCGAAGGCCCCCCCCGTGGACGGCGCATGCCGCATGGCCAAGCATTGACTAGCATTTTGGCAACCGGCGCGACGAAGAGCCAATTCGATGGCGCATGGCTGGGCATATTGCATGGACGGGACCAGGCCGGTTGTGCTGACCTCCTTCTTGGTCCCCTTTTCGATTAATCTTTGCGGGCTTTCCGCAACTCAAGACTCCCGTCGTGTGTTCGGTGGTCTCGCATGCTGCTTCGTCCCATCTTTTCTTCCTCTTGCTCCTCCGCTCTCCTAACCCAAACTCTGTGCCTTGTTCTGTCTCTGTTGTAGCCCTGGTGTGAATACGGAAAATACGGCATTGGCTCCCTGACCGAAAGGTTTACTTCTCTCACGCTCTTTTGTCATCGTACACGCCACCCCTCTGGCCGTGTTCTGGTCGCATCTCTCGTCCATTCTTAGTACCCGCACACCCTCTTTCTCCCTTTCTCTCATTACTCGGGGTCTCGGCCATCCTATCTCACTAAACTCTGCGGGCAATGTTCTGCAGGTCGCCACTTGTCTGCCCGTAACTCTTTCCGTTCCTCTCTCAGACGCGAAGGTTTTTGAGAAACATCACTCCACCAGCAACCTATACACTCTCTTACGTTTTCGATCCTCGGGTTGACCCCAACGAAAGCTCAACGACGGCTGGCCTGTTGACATCCGCTCTTTAAGAAACAAAAACAACAGTCGAAGAAAGAAAGGTGTATAACAACAAAAGTATTGGAAATCATTGAAATCGGAGAAACGCTGGAGACGCACGACGGTCACCAGCTTTCGCCCTCGAGCCCACGATGAGGCATAGTCTACTATTCGCCGTGGCAGCTCTATCATCGATCGCTCAGGTTCGTTCACTCGACACCCCTCGGGACAATGAGATTCTTACAAGAAAGCAGGCCGCGGCCGTCGACAGGAGACAAAACATCAACATCGACGGAAATGGCAACGTGAACGTGGAGGGCAACGGCGCGGCGGCGGTCGAGGTGAAGACTGTGGATCTCCAGAACGTCGGCGCGGCTCTGGGTAACGGAGGAAACGGTGCAGGATCGGGTCAGGGAAACCTCATCGCCGACATCTTGGGCGCTCTCAACGGGAACCGAAACAACCAAGGGCACCGGAACGGCGGCAACAACGTCCCCAGCTGCCCCCCGCCCCCGCCGCCTCAGCCGCCCGTGACTGTCACGAAGACGATCTACCAGAACGCCTCGGTGCCCGCGCCGTTGACGGTGTTTGTCACGCAAGCCGCACCGTAAGGGCCCCTCGAAGAACCAGCCGACGTGGATCTGCTCGAACATGGAAACGAGGTCGCTAACCAAGATCAC
>JAIMZG010000238.1:0-22643 GCA_020466075.1 Colletotrichum coccodes | reverse complement strand
AAAGCAAAAACAACATCGCTAAGCGGCATCGTTGGAATAGCATCAACGGCATCGCTGGAATAGCATCAGCGGCATCGCAACGGGCATCGTTGGAAAAGCGTCAACGGCAACTGTGCAGATGGAGGCCAGAGGCCCAGCCCAACAAGAAACTTCCTTAGTCCAAGCCGGACAACATAACTCTACTTATACGTCTGTCAAGCTCCTCTTTTTCCAGCCGCTTGCAAAACATCAATCAGGAGAGGCTGATCGGTCCTTTGCAAAACTGACGTCACTAAGCCATTGTCAGTCCTTGGGTAAACATTTGGCTCTAGATGGACCTGGTCTAGACCAGGCGACGAGTTCGTGGGATGACCAGGGTGTCGGGGCTAGACTCGTTGGTTAGAAGTAGGAGACGAAATTGGCTCCTGCGGCCAGATCTGGCGGTAGCATCCTGCCGTTTAAGGTGGGCCATCCACATCCGTTTTTTTTCGTCGACACACGTGCAGCTCTAACTGTTGCTGCGACTGCGGGACTGTTGCGCCGTTTTTTGCTCTTCGATAACAGTATGAACATGTTCTCGGGAAAGAGAGACTTCTAACAGTCGCAATCGAGATCGATTTCCGGCTCTCGATGTGAACCCCCCCCCCTTTTTTTTGCGCAGCCATTTGTGGCTGCTCTCGCTCAATGGTATGTGAATGTCAACTTGCACTCCCGGCTGGAAACTAGAGCTGCCCCTTCGCACACACACACACACACACACAAAAAAAAAGGAAAGAATGAAAAAACTCCGTCCCAAAAGCCCATGTTGCTCGCCTCCAAACCGTAGACTATTCAGAAAGTGAGAGACGGCAGCAGGGGCGCTTTGCCATCCGTATGCCACGCCGCGGTCTTGACGCGAGAGTCGAGCTCCAACCCGTCGTACCGCGCCGCCACCTCGCTCCACGCCTCCACCGTCCGTCCCCACGGCTTGAAGTCGAACGTGCTGGTCCAGGTGAGCGTTGCCTTGGTTGCCTTTCCGTTCTCCGTCTCTACTTTGTACTCGAGCTCGTGCTTACCTGCCCACATGAGGGGCCGCTGCTTAATGGTCAAGTGCCTCAGCCGGGGCATCGTGTATGCCATACGGGCGGCGGCGAGCGAGACGTTTTGGCGAAATTCGACGAGTTCGGACGACTCGTTGATGTTGTCGCCCTGTTTGTGCCACTCCGTGTTGTACCAGATGGAGCCGTACGAGATGTGTAGCGTCTCGAGATGCCAGAACTCCGGGTAGTACGGGCGGTGGGCCAGGAAGGGCTGCGTGTCGTCCATGCCCATGGGCCAGTGGGGGCGGAGGAACTCCCGTATCCGCACGACGTTGGTGATGCTCATGTGCTTTAGGTGTTGTGCGGCGGAGCGGAGCCTCTCGCAAAGCTTGGCGCCGCTGTCGCCTTCGGCCAGGGCCTCGTGGGGGATCTGACGCCACGACGAGATGGTGTTGCTGGCTATTGTGAGTGATTTTAGTGAGATGGGCCAGTTGTTCATGGAGCCGGCGAACTCTGCGAGGGTCAGTGAGAGGACACTTCAGGTGTGAGACGGGCGACGCACGGTTGAAGTGGACTTTGCGTGTCTCCTTCTTCCGGTCCTTGGTGATGTCGAAGCAGGCCTCTTGCAGCCCCGGCAGCCTCGCGATGATGTCGGCGTGGGCGGCGGGCATCAGGGCCCGGTGGTTCTGAGGGCTCACGGTGAAGGACCGTATCACCTTGACCGGGGGCAGGCGGTTGACCCTGTCGAACTCTTCGTCCTGACCAACAAAGTCTATCCAAGAGTCCGCGAACCGCTTCTCGCCGATGTCTTTGATGTTCCATCTGCGTCGCTGCCACAGCTCAAAGTTGGCGTTGCGAAGGTCGCTCGGTGAAGAGATGCTCAGACTGAAATCAACGCCTCCGTTGATGGCCTCCTCCACGGACCAGCAGCTCATGATGCGGAAGAGGCGGTGGAACGCCCGGGTGAAGCAGGCGTTGTTCCTGGCCTTGTCCTCCCAGGTCTCCTTCTTTTCGCAGGGATCATTGTCGTATGTGGGCAGCTCGACGTGTAGGTTGATCTGCTTCACGATACCCCGCCGGGAGCCCACCATGGCGGTCTCGAAGTCGTCCAGGTTGGCCTCGGTGACCCGGAGGACGGAGAAGTTGAAACGCTCGACGATGGCCTGCCACTCCTTGCAGACCAAGGCGTAGTCGGCGATGGAGTCGGATTCATCGCCTTGCCGCAAGTGGTCGACGACATGCTCAATCACTGCTGCACGGAGTTCCGGGGGGAGCTGACAGAACCTATCCATCCTGCTCGGAGCGGGCGGCGCACTGCAAGACGACATGGTGGCAGGTGAGGAATAAAGACTGCTGCTCTGCGAAAGAGCGGGTGAGGTTGCAGGATGAGACGGCACGACGTTGACCTGAGTTCGGCTGTAGCCTGCCAGTCCGCTGAGGCTGCGGTCGGTACGTGTCGGACAGAGCGAGGTAGGAGGGCGTTTGGAGGACGGGCGGCAGGCGGGGAGCGCACCTGATTACCTTTCTCTGCCTTGGGATGGGGGGGCCTGGACAAGAGGGTACATCTGCCAAGTCGAGAGGGAGGATCTCTCAGCGGCTACCTGGCCGGGGGAGGTGCGACGGCGCAAGTACCGTGTCGGTACCTCGACTATCGAAACCTCAAGTACCGGCCCGTTCGTCAGGTAGTGTTGATGTGCTAACAGTAAAGGAAACCTAGGACGGATAGCGAGTGCGGGGAATCAGCGCTGTTGGTTGGAGATTGACAGATGGCGCCGGATGACTTCTCGCAGTGGAATGAATCAGTCATCGAGGTTTGGTCTCATCCCTTTACCGTATCTCCAACTTGGCCTACGGTGTATTCGTTTCTCGATGTTCTCTAGTTTGCCGCCCAACCCAAATGCAACCCCCAAACCGGATTCGGGTGCAGAGGGAGACAACACAGACAGGGAAGGCCTAACTGACTGCCAATCCAGGGTACCTTCATCGAGTTACCGCATCGCTCCTGCCCCGGCCGCCGAGGTCTTATCGCGGTGCATCCCGCCATCTTGGCTCCCCACTTTGCTATCGATAACATATCCGTAACGCGGAACGATAACTCAGTCGTCCTTTCCCCGTCGTCCTTCCAAGCCTTCAGGGTCCAGTCCCCGTCCCGCAGGTTGAAGGGGATGGGGGCCGTCGGGTTTCGCACTCTGTTCGGATGCATCTGGTGTCAAGCATAAAACAAATGCGAGCTGATCTTCCACAACACCACACTGCCACTCTCCTGAAAATTCTCAGATTCGCTGTCGCAGGCTGCGGGCATTGGGCCGGACGCTGGACCGAACCACACACTCACCGCCAAGCTCGACCCCCGCCAGTGTTGCGGGCTGGAACCGACCTGGGCTGGACCCGATGGCCACCGGGTTTCACTGCACCTGTCCACTGACACGTCTGCACCAGGGGCGGGGCAGCCTCTGGTTCTAGTGGGCCCCTCAGTGTTCCAGTGTCCATCACAATCCCGTGTCTCGCCCCGTACTCACTGAATCAGGCTAGTGCGGGGTTCCTGCTGCGCCCACCGCTGGCATTTCTGGGCCTGCGGTTTGCTGCAATCGAGCGCCCCCCCCCCCCTTCTCCGGTCTGGTGGGCATTGTGAGATGTTGTGTGGTGAGGTGCTAAATATATTGCCTGGTGGGGAGAAACTGGAGTTGGAACCCTTGTCTTCCCTCTGGCCTCACTGTGTCCAGCTCCGATGACGAAACTTGGAAAGGCGCAGCCTCTTTTCTTCTTTTCCTCACCAGATCCCCCCCTTCTGCTCGTTTCGCCCAGACTTCTTAACAAATCCTTCGCGACAGAGAGAGAGGCGTTGGCTTGACACCATGATTGAAGCGACGAACCCCCCTCTTGCCATGGCCGACAAGCCCAAGGGCCTCCAGGCTCTGCGCGAGTCCAAACCCCCCGCGACCGACACCTTCACTTACCTGACCATCATCGGCGAGGTCCTTTCCCCCGATATCTTGCCAGAACTCAACGACATCCTCCAGGATGCGCAGCTTACCCAGGACATCGGATGGGACTTGGTCGAGATGCTCGTGCCCGTCCAAGGGAGCGAGCAGTGCCTCGAGACGATCGCCCAGCTCGGCAACCCGCGCGAGGTGATCCTGAAGGTCCTCGAGGTCCTCGAGAAGACGGTCGACGAGGCCACGGACGAGGAGGACGACCCCGCGACGACGGCGACTTTCGTCCAGCTGGTCGGCATGTTGAGCATCCTGCACAAGCGGCTGAACGTGTCGCGCCCCTCCCGCTTCGTTCACACGACTCTCCAGAGCGTCTACCGCACCTACCACCCCCGCAACCCCGAGATGACGGCGGCGGTCGTCGCCCTCGTCCGTTCACTCTCGGGCGACAAGCGCCCGCCGCTTCCCACTCGCCAGTCCAGCAACAAGCTCGACACCCCGTTCACGAAGAGCGATCCCGCGAAACATGCACCTGACCCCGAGGCGGGGCATAAGGAGCAGCTCGCGCCGACCGAACCGGACACCACCAAGAGGCTGCTCCAGTCCTTCATCACCTGCATAATCGAGGCCTACGTCAACTGCACCGGCATGGAGTGGGCCTCTCGTCTATTGGAGTTCTACAACCCAGAGCGTGTCGTCATTCGTAAGAGCGTGTTGCGTGCCTTCAAGGAGGACGCCGACCTTTTGGCGAGGGACGCTCTGGTTGGCCAATTAGTTGTACGTACATTCGTCTGATGTTGCGGACGGACGGACGAACTGCTAACAGATAACTCAGGCTCTTGCAGGAGATCTCGGCTTGAACAGGGTGCATGCTCTCTCCGTCAAGGATATCTTCGAGGGGTCCATCCCCAACAGCCCGCTGGCCATCGACACCGACGTCCTCAGCCCCGATACCATCAAGCTTTCTACCGGAGGCGTCTGGTGCCTGGTCGCGTACTGGCTATTCTCGGCGGAGGTTTTCGACGCGGACTACGAACAGGTCCAGATGACGATGTTCCCCGATCACCTCAAGCTTCTGCAAAACTTCCTCGGCGAGGACCCGCAGTCGCGTATCGTGGGCAACCCGGGCACGACCGAGGCCCTCGTCGTCATGGGACTCTGGTTGGAGAACTACAAGCGCATCTCGCCGTCGGACGGCGACTTCATGCCGTACCACCATCTCCTGACGCTGGTATCCGTCTTCCATCCCTCGCTCTCGGTCCGGAACGTCGCCACGACCCTCGCCGGCCTAGTTCTGCACGACGACCCCGATGACAACGACCGGCTGAAGATCCTGGAGGACCTTCTCGAGAACTGCATCTTCTCCGCTCTGCAGGCCTCCGCGGTGACGTGGTTGAGAGAGGAGTTGATCGTTGCTCAGAAGCGCAAGCTCACAAACAGATTTGCGACGGCTGACGCGATCGATGCCCTACAGTACGCGTTATTCCCCAACATGGCCTTCCTCAAGGAACAGGACGTCCCGGCACTCTGGGAATACTGGGTGCAGAACTTCCCTTTCCACCTGCAGGTCGCCAACTTTGCCTACTTCCTGTTCGCCGGCACCAGCTTCCAACACTTGGTGCCGGCCAGCATGCCCGGGGCCGTGGAGCAGCGCTACGTCGAGCCCTTGCAGCACGCTGCGCAGACGCTGCTGACAGCCATCGAGAAGAAGGAGCTGGACGATCAGGGACAGGGTGGGGAAGTCGCTCAGCAACTCGACATTCTGACGATGCGTTTAAAGAGCCTGCCTCTGCAGTAAGCTTCTTGTACATCAGCCACCGGATATCATGGGATCCCGGCGCGGGTAAGCCGAGACGCTCTGTGATGTGGCTTTGCATTTTGGGGAATAGGTTTCATGCCGGGAGTCTCTTACGAGTTACGAATTACCTTGCTGCTGAGCAACGCGCAGCCACATGAATTTAAAAACAATTTGTCAAGTGCTCGATCCCAAACTTTGTTCGCCTGGGCGTGATGATGTCTTGCTACCTAGTACGGACAGGTCCCTTTTTCATAAAGTTGGGGGCATGGGCATGGTGCGGCTAGGAGCGGGGCGCCGTAGAGAGGTGCGGTGAACTTGTACAGTACATTCGTTGGGGAAAACATGGCAAGCTGCGCGGAATGCAACTGGCTACCCACGGCCACACGTGTCGTCTCATCCTCCACGGATCCATGCCAAGTTGGAGGGGCGCACCGAGAGACCCTGAACGTCTCGGCGGGATGACGGTGTCGGTGCGAAACGGCCACGCCCAAAGGATCATCACTGCCCTCCGGAAGCCGCATGGTTCTAAGCAAGTGGCCTTGACGAGTTTTGCTCTCACATATCAATCTGGTGCCATGGACGCTGCGAAAGTGCCGATATGAAGACGCGGAACGTGGCGAGTGATTCGTGGCTGTGCTTGGTGGGTGCGGGCAGAAGGCTCGATTCGTTGGACTACAAGTACCCAACTGAACAGGTGTGCGTCGCATGTGTGGCGCCAGCAACCCTTGCCCGAATCCGGAGGCCCAGGTCGTGCATGTTCGGGGGCTCAGCGCATCGCCCGAACGGGGTTCGAGCCAGATTTGGGCCCAGCCGGGAGATATCCAGCTGAGCGGAGATCCGGTCTCACCACTTGAATCCGTCGTGGTTGCGTAGCCATCGTCATGCTGTGCCTGACTTGTTTGACGGAGGCTAAGAATGTGATTGATGGACATGAGGATGTGCGCTGTCGACGAGGTAACGTCCCGCACAGGAGAGTCGAAGACTGAACGGAATGAAAGGTGATGATTTGCTACGATAACCGGGGAAGAGTCTCCGGCCAACCACACCCAGATTGGCTTTGCACGGGCCAGCCCGGCCCAGCCAATGTCAACCGCTGCACAGACCAGAGAAAGCCTCGCAGACAGGGGCGTATCCCTGCAATCGACGTCCCAGTGGCATCGGTATGTGATGTCATCGTGCCAGGGGTGGGAAATTCCAAGCACTGATGCTTTGGAAACAATTGAGCGGTGCGCAAGCCCGTCCAGCCCGTCCTCGCAAGCTTGCTTTGCGTGTGAAACCTCTCGAAGCATTTTACCCAAACAGGTTATGGTATTCCCGGTACCGAGAGGCCGACGTTGTCTCTTTAATTCTTCCGTCACCTCCTGACACTGCGTGGCCGAGGCCGCTTGCTCTCTCCTTGGCTCTTCTCGCTCCGTCCGCCAACCCTCCTCGCATGACAGCGAGCCAAGACCCAGTGACGCGACCTCTACACCCTTCAGTTCTCGCCCCAAGCCCTTTCGCCGACTCCCCATGGTCACACTGAGGCACCGCCCTTAATTCAATCCACTTCTTTGTTCAGAGGCTCGGGCGTTCTACCCCCTACAACCCACTTTCCCGTACATTGTCACCGTCAAACTCAATTTCAGATCAACCACACGTGAAACCGACGCCATCATCGCCGCGATGGCACATCCACACCCCGCGGCAAACCTCGCCCTGGGCATGGCGACAGAGTCCGAAGCGTCTGCGACTCCGCCGCCCAAGGAGCTTCACGTCGACGAGATGAAGCGAGAAGGCCAGCCCGTCGCCGTCGTGAGAGATGAGAACGAGAACATCGTCTACCCGTCCGTCGTACCTCCCGAGATCGATTCGCCGGCTGTTCGATCACCGCAGTCGACAACTTCTCCGAAACTACCCGATATGCCGGTGAAGGGCAAAGGACCGCGAAAGACGCCATCGTCGAACCACTTGGCCTCCGAGCGCACCGACCTGCCCGGCTCGACAAACCCTCAATCCCGTCCCTCTGTTGATAACAGATCGAGGACGGAGGCGCCTGCCCGCAAAGCCGGCTCCAGCAGCGTAGGGGTCCGTCACGCTCCAAGGCGCGCGGGAACTTCCTATCTGGACAGAGCCCTCTGGCAAGCCAACAGGCGCGACTCGAGCTCGAGCTCGAGCTCGAGCGACTCCTCGGATGACGAAGCCGAAGGCACAACAACCCCTGCCGAGAAGAAGGCGGCTCAAGACAGAGCCAACGCGAAACGCCAGAGAGAAATCGCGGAACGTTACCGCCGGTTCCACGTCGGAAACGAGAACTACAACACAAAAGGCAAGGTGAAGAAGGATGGGCGCCTGCGAATTTCGGTCAAAGAGACAGCGAACACCGGTTACCTGGCCAAGGCTCTGGGGCAGGCCGTGAAGAAGGTCGTGCCAGCATCCGAGGGCGAGGGGAACGCTGAAGACAACGAGCATCCTCCCGTCTCTCGCCTGTCCTCGGCTACCACAGCCACGGCCGATCGTGAACCGAAGCCGCGTCTGAACATCGTCATCATGGTCATTGGCTCGCGGGGCGACGCGCAGCCATTCTTGAAGATTGGCAAGATCCTCAAGGAAGACTACGGCCACCGGGTTCGTATTGCGACCCATCCCGCGTTCCGCGACTTCGTCGAGAAGGATTCGGGTCTCGAGTTCTTCTCGGTCGGAGGAGACCCCTCGGAGCTGATGGCCTTCATGGTCAAGAATCCGGGAATGATCCCAACTCTCGACGCGTCAAGGCCGGGGACATTGGACGGCGACGATCGGCCATGGCGGAGATGTTTGACGGGTTCTGGAGGGCCTGCATCAACGCCACCGACGACGAGAAGGACGTTCACAACCTCAGAATGATGGGAGAAAAGGACCCCTTCATCGCCGACGCCATCATCGCCAACCCTCCCAGTTTCGCTCACGTCCACTGCGCTGAAGCCCTCGGCATTCCGCTGCATCTCATGTTTACGTTTCCCTACACGCCGACGCAGGCTTTCCCCCACCCCCTGGCGAGCATCAAGAAGTCCAACGTCGACCCCGGGTACACCAACTTCATCTCCTACCCACTGGTCGAAATGATGGTCTGGCAGGGGCTCGGCGACCTAGTCAACGACTTCCGCGTCAAGACCCTCGGCCTGGATCCCGTTTCGACACTTTGGGCCCCCGGGGCCACGTACCGTCTTCACGTCCCCTTCACCTATCTCTGGAGTCCCGGCCTCGTTCCCAAGCCCCAGGATTGGGGCCAGGAGATTGACGTCTCCGGTTTCGTCTTCCTTGACCTAGCCTCGACCTTCGAGCCGCCTAGCGCCCTCGAGAAGTTCCTCGACGCCGGGGAACCGCCCATTTACATCGGTTTTGGCTCGATCGTCGTCGACGATGCCGACCACTTCACTCAGATGATCTTCGAAGCCGTCAAACTTGCCGGAGTACGCGCGCTGGTGTCCAAGGGCTGGGGCGGCCTGGGAGGTGACGAGATGGAGGTACCAGAAAACATATTCATGCTGGAGAACACCCCTCACGACTGGCTATTCCCCCGAGTCAAGGCCTGCGTCATCCACGGCGGCGCCGGTACCACTGCCATCGCGCTCAAGTGCGGTCTGCCGACCATGATCGTCCCCTTCTTTGGCGATCAGCACTTCTGGGGAAGCATCCTGACGAACTGCAAAGCGGGGCCGGAGGCCGTGCCTTACAAGCAACTCGATGCCGAGAAGCTGGCCGAGGGTATCAAATACTGCCTGTCGGACGAAGCCAAGGAAGCCGCCGCCAAGATTGCCAAGGACATCGAGCTGGAAGGCGACGGCGCAAAGAACGCTGTACGGTCATTTCATCGCCACCTCCCCCTTTCAGGCATCAACTCGATGCGGTGCTCCATTCTTACAGATCGCGCCGCGGTCTGGACGGTCAACAAGACCAACGTGAAGCTTAGCGCCCTCGCTGCCGACGTCATCGTAGAAAATGGAGAACTATCGTGGAAGAAGCTTAGGCTACTGCGCCACACCGAATGGAACGACTTTGAGGGTCCTGGAGAGCCGGTAACGGGGATAGCAGGCTCGCTTGCTGGGACCATGGGCAACGTTTTTGGTGGAATTGGAAGTGTACCCTACAGGATCGCCAAGACGTCACATAAACGCAAGGAGAAGAAGGAGAAGAAGAGGAAGCTTAGAGCCCTCAGGGACAAGCGTACGAGCGCCAAGAACCGGAACCCCCGAGCAAACGGCAACCTCCACCAACACGTCGAGACCAGGAACAAAGCTCCCCCGACAAACGGCGACCAGGGTATCGAAGGCAAGGACGAAAGTAAGAAGCAAAACAAGGACGAATCTAAGGAGCAACCTCGAGCAGACGGAGCTGGTTCTTCCAGCAGACCTGGCACGCAGGATCGTCGAGATACGATGTCCTCCGTTGATACAGGTACCGACGTCGAAGACGCCGTCGACGAATATGCCAACGAAGTCGGGGAGGGCATAGGAAAGTCGGCCCAGGCTCTAGCGAGGGCGCCGGTGGACCTTTCGATGGCAATCGCACAGGGGTTCCACAACGCTCCTCGACTGTACGGAGACGACACCGTCCGACGCCCGCCTCGTGTCACCGGCATCAGCTCAGGTCTCAAGGCGGCCGGCAAAGAGTTCGCGTACGGCATCTACGACGGCACGACCGGCCTCGTCCGACTGCCCGTCAGAGGCGCCAAGAAGGAGGGTGTCAAGGGCTTCGTCAAGGGAACGGGCATGGGACTGACGGGCTTCGTTCTCAAGGACCTCAGCGCCATCATCAGTCCGTTTGGCTACACTCTCAAAGGAATCGCCAAGCAAGTCGAGCGGAAGAAGCAGCCCGACAGGGTCGTCCGTCGGGCCCGTCTCGTTCAGGGGCAGCGCGAAAGGCGCCAGCAGCCCGCCGACGCCAAGAGAAACCTCGAAAAGGATGTTATGGCTGGCTGGCACACGATTCGCGAGCTCATGGAGACCCTAGAGGCGGAGGAGAAGAAGAAGGGCGTCCGAGGCATGCTCCCATCCAAGAAAGACCGGGTCAACAACGCCGCCTTTGAGAGTGCCGAGATTGCCGAGCGCGCTCTCCGGGCTATCAAGAAGGGTGAGGGCATGGACACCGTGGTCGGTACGGAAAAGCAGCTTCGCAAGACGGACGAGAAGCTCAAGAGCCGCGCAACGAGACATAGTGTCGACGCCAGACGGTCCGCGGACACGGTGGCGGGACGGCAATCCACGGAAGCGCCCAAGTCTACAGAGAGCCCGAGGAAGGGAGACGACATTGCCGAGAACGAGGAAGGAGAGCATCGGGCCGAGGCGGCGGACAGGGCCGAGGCCAAGGACAGAACTGATGAGGTCGACAGAGCTGAAGCCGAAGGCAAAAAACAAACGAACGGCAGCGCTGGGACAGGGGACGGGGATGTGGCTAAAGCGGGACACGCTCAGGTGGAGGACGGACCTCGGAGGCCCAGCGTTGATCGCGCGAGATCGGTCCAGGTCTAGGAGTTTTGAGAGGCTGTCGTCCAAACGCCGTTTCCTTCGTTCTTGATTCGTTACGCAAGACCAAATGCCCAGGCATGTCGATACGTGCGGACGCTTTGGCGTTTTTTCTTTCCCTTTTTTCCATATTTCTTCAAGCTTCACAGTATACCCCCTCTTTGGCATACCCCCTTTTCCCTTGGCAACCCTGTTTCGGGAGTACTAGTAATTCCAGTAATTTCATTAATTCAAGGTGCTATCAAACGCCGACCGATCCTGAATGCCTTGTAAACCCAACACGTGATTCTGGTGTCCCAGACAAGGGCTGTCTACCGGCCGGGCGTGGATGTGTGGACTCGGGCCATTTCGTCCGTCAAGCTGCTCCCTAGATACGGTGAGTGGTGAAGCTACTACAAGGCGACAACGCGGAACTTCGCGCGGCTTGGCGTGTCTCATTGTGTTTGCAGGATCGGGGTATGATGGGAGAGGGCTTTGGACCAGGAAACACCCAAGCCAGGCAAGGCAACATCGAGACGCGCCGGCGGTGCAAACAGCCAGCGGGCGGGCGAGAGCGCGGTGGGTATATTGACAACTCGGACACGCGAGAGGAGGTAAACAGTACACAGGGTCGCAAAACAATGAATTTAGGCGCAGCCGTAGTGCCCTCGGAGCACCCATCCCACCCAACCCATCCCCTATAAGCCAATAGAAATAGCTAAACCTGAAGCTAACTGAAACGCGTGACGGAAATGACTTTTTGTACTCGACTAATCGCTTCCGTCGATGTCCATCGACTCCTTGGCGGCCCTTCCCCGCGTATTTCGCGCCGACGCCCTGGTTGCCGCCCTCGGGGCGGGCTTCTCCTTGGCGGCGGGACGGGCAGGCAGCTTCGTCTTGGCTGCCGCCTTCGATGCCGCCACCGCCGCCGACCTGCCCTTCCGTCCGTTTGATTTGGGCGGCGGCGTTGCTTCCTCGGGTTCCTCCTCGTCATCTGCTTCTGCCTCCTCATTCTCGGGCTCAGCTGTCGCCTCATCCTCGATCTCGGACAGAGAGGATTCGTCACCGCTATCGTTGGCCTTGGCCGTTGGCTTCTTTCCCCTTTCGTTGCCGTCATCCTTGTCGGGAGCTTCCGAAAGGACTGAAGACCCGTCGTCGTCGTCATCGGACCCTTCTTCGGGCGTAGGTTCGCCATCGACGTATTCCCACTTGCTGACGCCATCCCACATCTCGCGGTCGTCGTCCGAAGAGTCGCGTTCGGTGTACTGGGAGACCCTGGTGGCCCGGCCACTGCGTCTCCGGTTCTCTGGCGGAATATCGGACTCGGGACGCTTCGCCCTGGCCTTGGCAGGCTTCTTGGCCTTCTGCTTCTTCGGTCTGGCCTCCTTGGGCGGTCTAGGTTCCTTGAACTTGGGCGCCTGCCTGGCCTTCTTGGCGGGTTGGTGATCTCCCCTCTCATCCATGGACTTCCTCTTCTGCAGCGTTGTTAGTCTCGACCCAGGGCAAACGACGGGGGGCCCGAACTCACCTTCTTTCGGTCGACCGACTTGAAGAGGCCATCCAACTTCTCGTCAATCTCCGCCGGGAGGTACTGCTTCTCGGCAATCTCTTGAGCGACCTGGTGCGAAGGCAGGGCAGTGTAGAGGCCAATCGGCAGGCCGACCTTGCCCGGATACGCTTGGAAGCTCCAGTTCTTCCTCTCCTGCCATTTCCTCATAACGGCCTGGGCCAGATCACTGACGACGTAAAGGTTCTCGCTTGCGTCCGGACTGATCGCATCCCGAGTCTGCTTGACCCTCTCCGCGTACTTGTAGATGAGCCCCAGGTTGTCCTCGGTCGCCACGTTTGTGAGGTAGTAAAGGATGTAGCGGCCGTGGTCCGCCAGGTCGCTGGCGTAAGCCTCCAATTCCTCGTGGCTGGCACCGTCGACGTTCTCCGGCTTGTTGAAGTCGGGGTGGTGGGCCAGCAGGGATATGAGCCTTCCCATAATAGCCTCCATGGGATGCTGTTCACTCGATTGCAGTGCGCGAACCCGAGAGCGAATCCAGGTCTCGATGCGCTGCTTCAGGTCGGCGCTTGGCTCGAATGCCGTCAGAAACACGATGGTATAGAACCGCGCTCGGAGTTTGCCCTGAACGAGGTACTTCTGGAGCTTCTCGATGAAGCCCCGGCGGACGCTGAGATGAGGGTCCTGCGCCGTGAAAGCGAGGCGATCAAAGTCCGCGGGCGTCAGGAAATCGTCAAAGTGCTTGATGGTGCACAGCTTCATCAGCAGCTGGGCAGCCAGCAGGCGAAGCCGCGACTTGTGATGGTTGGGTGTATCTTTTGTCTTGCAGAGCTCCCCCCTCTTTGCGACCAACGTCTTGAGCAGCTTGAAGACCGCGGTGGCCTTCTCCTTGGCCTCTTCGACATCGTCCATGCTGCGCAGTCGATTGACGAGGATGTGCAAGGACAGACACTTCGCCTGCAACTCCTCGTCCACGTCGGCGTCCTCCACCCAGTCGGGGTCTTTGTCTGTGGCATCCGTCCGGACCTTGAGCAAGATCTGCTGTACTGTCATGTTGAGAATGTCATCGTCCGAGTCCAGGGTGACCTTGGGTGCCTGCAGCTCCAGCTGCGCGACGGATTGCAGCTTGTTCAGGAAGTGCGAAGAGCCGTAGCTCCAGTCCTCCATGATCTTCTCCAGCAAGCTGGTTGCGCTGACGAGGCCCTTGTCGTCGCCCTTTGCCAGAAGAATCTTGACGGCATACTTGGCGGACTTGGCCGGACGACCGTACAGGGCGTAGCTCACTAGAGCCTGCGAAAACTTGCGGTCCTGGGGAATCTCCTCGGGGTACTTCTTGGAATACGACGCGCAAGCCTTCAGGGTGTCGACGACGGTCGAGTCGTTCTCGTTGGTCTCCGTGGGGGCCTGGTCGATCAGGCCCTTGCACAACTCACCCACGTGGGTCTTGAACAACTCGGGGTTGCGCTGCGAAATCTCGTTGAGGATCTCGTGGGAGACGGAGCCCAGGCCATCCTTGTCATTTCTCGAATAATCCAGGATTGTCGCCAGATGGCTGCGGTTGAACAACAAACAAGCCGACCGGTAAAGGAGCGGCAGGAGAGTGTCCAGACTTGTCGCGATCTGGCTTGCGTTGATGCGCTTGACCAGCTCCTTGATGGCTTGACGCACTGTCTTGTAATCGCTCCCGGCGCTGACTGAGAACCTGACGAGCTGGTAGGCGCGTCGGTCGTTGAGGTTGGCAAACTTCTGAAGGTCTGTCTTGACCTTGAACGGGTCTGGGAAGAACTGAGTGATGTACTGGACCGTCCTCTCCAGGTTGGCCGTCTTCTTTGGCCGGTTGTCATCCATCACTCCACCGTTGTAGCTCTCGCATTGGTTGATGAAAGCCTCCAGGACCTGCGCGAACTGGGGTTGGCGGCCCTGCATCGCGAAGAAGGCCCTCTTGGCCGCTGGGTCTAACGACTGGGTGAGAAGCAGAATCCTCTCGGCTCGGATCCGGTCCTGGTCCGCGACGCTCGCATTCTGTGAGCTCTGGCTGACCGCAGCCCTAGTGTTCTTCGGCGCTTTGATGGGGGGGTAGGACAGCGGCACCAGGCACTCGAAGAGTACGCGATCCAGCAGGATATTGAGCTCAGAGTCGTTTGCGTAGAACGCATTGAAAATACGCGAGGGGATCCCGGCCAGGGCCGCGACGACGCTCTCCTGCCCCGCGGCCAGCTCTCCGGATCCGACAGCCCACAGCTTCGCGAGAAGAGTCATGGCATCGACTCGAACAGCGGTGCGCTTGTCGCGACAGCGGTCGGCAAGACTGCTCAAAACCGAGCCGTCCTTGTCCACGCCACCCGGTGCGGCGAGCTTCGTGACCAAGTCGCGGAAGCTGAATAACTCCATCACCTTGACAGCAGCCAGTCGAACCTTTTCGTCGCCATCATTGAGCTTCTCTCCGAGATGCTTCACGAGCTCGGACTGTTCCTCGCGGTTGAGGCCAATACCGCCCGCCTCGGTAGCCAAAATATACCCAACAGCGGTGGTCCAGGCTGCTCGGATGGTCGCTGTTTTATCGTTCCTCCTTCCCAAGAAATGGTTGTACGCCGAGGAGTGCGTTTGCGCAAATGACTGAGGCGACAAGGGCGTGGTGAGCACGCTGTCGGAGATCTGGCTGGGAGCCTCATCGGCCAAGCGCAGCGGGGGGTACTGAGCTGGGTCCAACGTGGGCAGCGGGGGCGGGCCGGCGGCACCGAGTCCAGAGATCATATCTCCGAGTGTCTCGGTGGCCAGTTGCCGAAGATCCACGTTGTCCGCCGAAAGCTCTGCCTCGACCTGCGGTATGACGTTTTGCAGCACAGAAGGCGCAGCGCGCCAAAGCTCTCTGATGAGGTAGTGGGCCTTCTTGAGCTCCTTCAATTCTGCATCTGTCGGGCCCCTGGGAGCGTCCTCGTCTTCGTCCTCGTCGTGGCGGTTGCCAGCGGTCTTTGCCGCGAATCGGGAGGCGTCGAGGATAACGTCGCTGAAGTACTGGCTGACGTAGTGCACCATCTTCTCCGTGCACACGTTGCAGATCTCCTTGGCCATGAGGTAGGCGGCCGGCTCGTCCTTGGGTAGCAATGTCGACTGGCCGCCGTTTTGCTCGCCGCGTTCTGTGCGGCTCTGGAACCCCCCCGGGGGTGCTGCTCTCAGGAACTGGGCCATGATGACCTCGATGACCTTGGGGTTCATGCCGGAAGCCTCGTCAACCAAGGCAATCAGCATCTCCGTCATGGTGTTGCCGACTTCTTTCGAGACGCCCTCCTCGGGGGCCGAACTCGAATTACCAGAGACGCCATCGAAAAAGACCGAAAATAGCTTCAGCAACAGGTCGTCGGCGCCATCGACATCATTGATCAGGAGAATACTCTTGACGTCGGTGAGCGCTGTTAGCACGTACTTGTGCTGGCTGTGGTACGGATGAGCTTGGTCGCTCAGGGAGGGGAAGATGTGCGTGACTACGAGATTGAAGAACATCTGACGCATTCATTAGTCGGAGAACCACACTGTACGGAACTCTGGGCTTACCTTGGTCTGGTCGGCGGTGAACGGCGCGTCAGGCGCACAGAGGCGCAGGATATCTGCTATGCATACTGCCGCGTACGCCCTCACGCCCTTGTCCTTGTGCGCCAGCAGGTTGCGCTGGCCCAGGGCGTGGCAACGTCGTTGAGCGACTCGACGTCGACGGTGTCCTGGTCGAGGCCGCTGAGCTCCTCGGACAGAGTCTGCAGGCGGTTGAGCAGTTCGGTGGTGGGTATGGGCTTTCCGGGCTTCCAGGTCAATTCGTCGTCGAATTGGAGGCTGACGAGCTCCTCTCCTTGTTCCTCCTCGACCTCCGCCTGGGGTTCGTCGCGACCGCGACGAGGCGCCATCTTGGGAGGTGCGTGTTGCGGGCGCTCGGCGGGTGGCGTGTTGATGAAGCGGGGAAAGACCGTGTCGATGCTGTCGTCGATCGACTGGAACGTGTCAGGAGTCGATGATGCGCGCGTAGCCTAAGTCATGGATAGAATTTGGCGCGTCGCGTGCACTAGTGGAGCTGTGCGGCGAAGAGCGATGGGCGCGCAGAGTCGGGAGTCCAATTGTGGTGGTGGCTACGGGGAGGGGATGAAGCTGGCGCTCTCGATGTTGCGACGAAAATGGATGGATGGGAATAGTCGAGTCGTGTTACGCGCCTGAGCCTACAGTTCGTCGGGTTTCGCGTGCTTACCTGAGCTGAGGTAGGGAAGGTACCTGTTTGAGCTCGTAGCTGTACCTTCCTTTTCCCTTGTCGTGGCTGATTGGGGTCCGGGCACGAGCAGATGTGGAGTCGTGGCTGTCCTGCCCCGGGTGTCTGATGACGGAGGTCGCCGTTCATTGCTCAACGACCAGTCTCCACTTCCTCCTCGGTCTGCCTCGAGCGTCATCCCAGGTTTCTCATCGTGGTCAGCCGGCCCAACAATGCCTTTTGCCTCGTATTTCATGGCTTGGGGATTATAATTTTATCTTGGTTTAAGAACGAGAAACTAGCCGAGCATTCGAGACTGTTGGTGACTGTCTCAACATACCTTCCTATTTGACAGCTCTATGCGATCTGTCGCATCAGGCGCGCATGCGTACGGATGCCGACATCAACACAGGCGAGGACTACAGATCGCGACTTTTTTGCTCCCATTTGATAAACTACACTCGATGGCTTGGTTTTTTTACATAATGTCTTGACGGAATAGCTAGGCAATTTTCCTCCTTGAAATGTCACTTACTGTTTCTGGAACACGTATCTAGTGTGGGTAAGTGCACCGAACGCAGCCGAAGCTAGTCGAGATGGCGTCTTGGATTTCGGTTCTCTATAACCGCTTCAGTTTTATTGGGATCTATACGCGTGTTTACATTTTTTCTATTGTCGGACTCGTCCGTGCTTCCCAGCGAGGGAATCTATCAGCAGGGCATCACAATCAGGAGTGTTGCAATCGCACCTTCTTGAAACGCTTGAAACCTGAAATAGGACGGCCTTCGATTAGCTTGACACGTCATGGCCGAGACTTTGTTCTCTTTGACGGGGGAATTACTGGCTCCAATGTCCTCAATGTTGCTCAATCATGTTTAATATCATGAATCCAGTTCAGAGGCGCTGTTGGCATCTCGTTCCTCCATTACAGACAGGCGACATTTCGCGGCTGAAATCATAAGAAGCTCACATCTCAACTCATACGTGTTTATAAAGCCGTATGCTTTATCATCTTACCCTGAGTTTCGACTATCCTGTACGTCGATAGGAAAAATACCACAGAGGTCCAGTGACGCCAGAAGCGGGCCATGAGAGCCTCGATATATCATCAGTGCCTCAATAGGCGTGCTAAAGACCTGTAAATTAATAAACGCATCTCGCCCGTTATCACAAAGAAACCTGTTGAGCCTACCACCTTGACTCCTTGCTTTGCCGCCTGCGGAGCAACGGCCTCCTGACTGAATATGCCACCATCTCGACCGGCCGCAGCATGAATGTCCCACGAATCTCCTTTCCCTCATCCACGAAACGACGGAATTGTTCTTCTGCAATCACCCCCCGCTTCTAGCTTAGCTGCCTGCCTCTCCTTCCCAACACAACGCCGTCTCAAAAATTCCCTCCCTCTCTTCCTTCACCCACCCACAACATCACCACCGTAAATCACGCTGCAACTCTCGTTCGCCTAAAGGCTAATCCAAGGTACGTAGAAGCCTTGGAGAAGACTTCTTCTTTTCTTTTTCTCCTTCTTTACGTCGCCGTTGACAAACCCAGCACGCTTTGCGTCATTCGTTCCCATCGTCAGCACTTTTCCGACCATCTCGTCTTTCAAGGTAAGTCGAGATTATCATCACTGCGGTCTTGATAAATTCCATCTCCAAGTCAGTGAGATCGAACCATTTTTTTGTATTCAGTGCTTGCGATACCCTCATTTTCCCCATCCCAACGCCGCGGCTCCAAGGTCAAGCAGATTCCACTTGGTTCGGTTTCCGGGTCTCAGGAGGCACTCCCACATCATACGCATACCCATCCTCTCATCATGCTCTTGCTACTTTCTAGCAAAACATCTGCTGTGAAAAACTCACCCCTCCTTGCACCTTCCTCTTCTGCAGAGCTTTGCTAGTGTGCGTTCGTGGCACTGTTGACGCTCCTTTTCCTATCCTCCTATTGCGTACCTTCTCTCACCAAGACACTCACTCTCACCCACCATCACCAATCAGCCTTTCTTTTCCACCACTTCACATCCTCTCACTCACCACCAACTGACCGTCAAGTTCTCTTGCAGACAGCAACGCTTTTTCCACATCGACTCTCGTTCACTAAAATAAGTAAGTCTTATCAATTTTGTTTTGCGTTCGTTGATTCCTCCCTTTCGGCTCCGCGTAACCAAAAGCCGAGTCTTCTCACTTGTATTTTCACGTTCCTTTTCACACTTTCACCTCTCACGCTTTGGCCGCTCCTGCGTATAGCTCTCGAAAGAAACAACAGTGAGTTAACAAAGTCACAGATCGACCCAACTTAGGCCCTTGTTCGACAAGCCACAAATTCCATCCATGATGATGATGAGTAAGTTTCATCTCATTCAAGAGCTGCGACAATTGTGCAAATCTGACCAGCATCACAGGCAAGCAACACCCCCGCGACCACCGCGGCTACTATCGCGAGGATGACGACCTGACTGTCGCCGATGGTGCCATCCAGCGCAACAAGGACTGGAGCACCTACCGCAAGACCGACACCTTCATCGTCATTTGCGCTGCGATCGTCCTTGCTTCCATCATTGGTGGCGGCATCGCCATTGGCGTTCACTGTGAGTACTCGTCTTGAAGAGTCTCACCCCTCTTTTCCTATCTTACTGACGCTGGACAAGTTGCCACTGGAGGCTCGGCCAGAGGTGGCGCTGGCCATGGTTCGGTCGCTCACATTGTCCCGCGTTTCCCGGTCATGCAGCTCAACGCTGTTCACCCCAACGGCACTCACTACGGCATCAACTCGACCATCTCCGGCATCTCGTCCACTGACATTCTGGCTACCTGCTCTGAGAACGCCGAGGAGACCATGATTGTCACAAAGTTCACGAACCAAACCACTGCGGACGCCACTACCACCGTCAAGATGACTCGCACCCAGACTCTTCACCAGTCTGCCCAGGGCACCACCGTCTCGTCTGCCAAGCCGCCAACGCGACCATGTCTGGATCGTTCACCGTCACCAAGTAAGCTCCCTCTTCTTCCCAGTACGTCTCCAGTTTACTTAACACTATCCCAGATTTGTTCCAGTCGTCACTCAGGTCATTACTACCTCTGTGACCGAGACTGCGTATCGGACTGCCACTGCCACCGAGAGCCAGGTTGTTCCCGAGTCCAAGTCCAGCTCGTCCTCGAGCAAGGCTTCCACCGTCGCATCCACCAGCGAGGCTGCGTCTCATGCCGAGTCCTCTTCTGCTGATGCGACCTCGGTCGTCCTTACCAAGACCCTGATTGCGACTCGCAAGATCACGTCTACTGTCCAGGAGGTCGTGTCAACCACCACCTACACTCCCACGACAGTCATCCGTCACACTGTGACCGTCACCTCCCAGCCCCTCGTCTCTCCGCCCCACGAGGCCCAGTGCTCCCGCGAGGTCCAGAATCACACTGTATACGTCACCGTCACCCAGACTGCCACCCTTGGCGGTTCGGTCCCTTCGAGCACTGCGCCCGAGACTGTCAAGATGTCCTCCTCTCCAGTCTGTGCTTCCAAGGCCACCGACACCGTTGTGGTTACTTACACAGTCACCGTCGACAGCATGACGCCTATATCCGAGGTCTCCTCTGACGCCTTCAAGCACTCTACCAAGGTCTTCTCGCACTCCGAGGCGACCCGCGTCGTGACCCAGGTGGCGACCCAGACCGTTTACGTCACGGTGGCCGATGGAACCACTGTCGCCTTCAGCACTGCTGTCTCTTCTGTTCTCGGCCACGCCGGTACTCCTGTCGTTACCTCTCCCTCTTCCACCGAGACTGCCAAGGCCTCGGCTACCACAGACGTTGTTGTGGTCACCAAGACGGTCACCGACCAGGTCTTCCGGACTTTGAGCGCTTCTTCCACGTCCTCGGTCGATGTCGAGACTCACGTCGAGACCGACACCCGAACGTCAGTCGTCACTGTCACCGCCCTCCCCGGCACCTCCTCTGAGTCTTCTCAGTCTTCCAAGTCCATCTTCACCACGGTCGTCCTCACCGATCGTGGCACAAAGACTGTGACTGTCGGAGGCATGACCACGGTGACAGTCCACCCCAAGAAGCCTGCTTCTTCCGTCTCCGCCCCCGGTTCCGCCAGAACGGACACCAAGTTCGTCACCGAGGTCGACATCCGCACCCTGACCGTCACCCTCAGCGGCCACGTCCAGACGTCCCTGGTCACGGTCCACAAGAACCTGACCGCCACGGTCACGCAGACCAAGGCTCAAAACACCACGGTCAGCATCTCGACGGACGTCTTCCGCCTGCCCCTGGTCAACACGACCGTCTACATATCGGGCACGCCCATGATGCACCCGCGTCCTACCACGGCCGGTGCCCCGCCCTTCCCCGTCACCAACCACACCGTGTTCCGACCGGCCACGACCTTCTTCAACCCCTCTGACGGCGTCAGCGTCTCCCCATCGCTGATCACCACCACCGTGGTCGTCGTCTCCAACGCGGAGAAGCGCGCCGAGCCCGTCATGTTCGGTTTCGACGCTGCCACCGGCGGCTGCAAGAGCTGCACCACCTGCCTGGTCATCTTCGTCATGGGCCTGCTGGTCCTGTTCTAGGCAGTCTTCCGTTTATGCTTTCTTTTCTTTGCTTTATTCCGTCATACGAGCCAACGCAGACTCGACGGGCCCTAGCCTGAGCGACAAGACGTCCCACCTCCTACCTTGGTCGGCGGGAGTCGTTTGTCCAGCCATTCATTCCTGGGTCTGTCGACACTTGCTTGCTCATTGATCGAGGAACAGCAAAGGCCTTATTTCTTTGCTCTGTACAACACGACAAACAAACTGGGACGGTTGATACCCACCGCGATACGAAGCGGTTAACGAGGACTTTTCATGCGTTCTGATACTTGGTCATTCGGCGTGGGGATGAAACTGCAGAGAGTTTCTTGGCCCCCGACAGCATTGGACCCCACGACCGGAGAAACTTCTGGGTTCGAAAAGGCAACGCGACCATTTCCGTTTTCCTGTTCCATTCTTTGCACGACTTAGGTAGTGGTTTTCTTCTTTTCGCAGATGACGATTGCCAGGATGGGTCGGGTTTGGGTCGTGGACATGGACTTGGCAAGGTGGCCTTCTGGGTAGTTTTCAGGTCGAGGATCCGAAGTTTGGAACGGGAGGACTTGGCTGCATGGACCAGTTGCCTAATAACACCAGGACACGCGTTATTCGTACTCTACGGCCCTCATGATGTTTGTGATACGGTATTGCTTTTGCGAATGCTCTAATGCGACTGCCAAATGAGGCGGGATGGCTTCAGTGAATCATCTCACTCTCGTCATGAACCACTTTGCAAGGCCGTCATGAAGAAGCCAACGGTAAAGTCGCTGTCATTCGTCCTCGTCATTGGATTTGGGTTTCCCATCGTCCCGTCCCTCAGTTGTGGGCAACCTTCAGGATCTTCTTCTCCATTTCCTCAAACGCCCCGACGATGGGCTGGTATTTCTGGAACACCCCGTCCTTGAACCCTTCGTCGACCTTCTGGATCGCCCCCTCCTCCTTCCACCGCTTCCCGATGAGCTCGTCAAAGGTCTCGCCCTCGGCCCTCTCGAGCGCCCACACGGCCTTGTACGCGCCTCCCAGCGCGCACGCGTTCCCGCCGACGTCGAGCTTGTACACGCCGTCGACGCCCCCCCAGCACGTCGCCATGACCCCGCGCGATCGCCCGGGTTCAGCCGGAGCCGCCCGCCCGACCACGGGTAGCACC